>VMBQ01001948.1:0-31260 GCA_007657795.1 Dreissena rostriformis
GCAGTTTATAGGTTTCTGTATATCGACAAAAGTTTATTGAAAGCGCAACAACATACCGTTAGATCTGCTGATCCGTAATCCCACTGTCCGTGCTATACTATAAATAAACCAGGTAGTCCAGGTGAATCCAGGTAAACTATTTCACAGGTATTATGTAAATAAATTTATAGAACACTGAAGTATCATCAATTTTTTAACTGTTTTCGTTTATTAATTCCAGTTTAAAATCACAGAACTGATCCGTGTAACATTGCTTGGATATTAGTCTATTCCAATTTCACAAAAAAAGCGCTAGATCCTTGGATATTTCAGTTTTTGTCAGAGCATATAAATTTCAAACTTCTCCACCATAAGTCACGTGTTAGAATCGGTAACGAATCGGTTCTTGATAATCACACGAAAGAAATAACGTGACAAATATCGTAAACACGTGACCAAAATATCGTAAATACGTGACCAAATATGATCAACATATGACCAACGTATAGTTCTTCGGAATGTATGTTTAATGAATATTAAACAAGTTAACAATAGCTGGCAGCCAGAACATTGTTCAAGTATACAAATGAATATAATGAAGGTACTTGTGTCCAAAAGTATAAAACCGTATGGTTCCAAATCAAACTTCTAGTTGCATTGCTATCTCGATCGATACTCAACGTAATTAAAGGTCGTATAACAAAGTTCTTATGCTAATCATGTGACTATTGGATCGAAAATATCTAGAGATTTTGTAATCCTCAACATTCCAGTATTCAACTTCATCTGCTGTTGAACAAATAATCTGGTTTGTCTGCCTCACCCTGTGGCGGTACTTAACGTCAATCAGAGCCAGGGATCTTTAATTAAGATGTCGCCATACTGTCTCGGCAGTATTTGAGTTGACAAATATACAAATGAAATGTATTCAAGCTGAGTTTGTATTCATATTCCCGTGCAATGTTCAATGGCGTATTATATGAGCTCCTTGTAAACTTGTAATTATTAAACGTTAACACTGTCATAGGTGTTCAACGTGTTTGAACCATTTATATATGCAGTAATTGCATATAGCAATGCAAGAAGTTTGCATGCCTAGAAATAATATATTGGCATTATTTGCGCGCCGGTAGTGTTTCCATACCATTGTTTTATTGTTAGTGTTTCCATTTCACGGTAACACATTAGCAAAACTAACTGGTTTTAAATGCAGCATGATTCGATGGCTTTTGTGTATAGAGAAACCCGATTATGTGTTCTGCTGTTGAACACATAATCGGGTTTGTCTGCCTTATCCTGTGACGATACTTAACGTCAATCAGAGCCAGGGATCTTTAATTTAGATGTCGCCATACTGCCGATTGCAACAAGATTATTTCCGCTTTTAGACTTTCACCAGACTATACACAAGCTATAAACGGAAAGATTATTTTTTTCGAAGAACTTTTTCGTTCGTTTGTTCAGGTATTGGTAATTCGTTTGAATAATAAATGTGGTTTCGGCAGAAGTAATAATGATTTAAAAAAAAATACAAATTTAATTTACTCAAGCTTAGTTCATATTCATATAATTTATATTTCCGTGCAATGTTCAATGTCGTGTTATGTGAGCTACCTTTTAAGTTGTGTTTATTTATTTTATACAATGTCATAGAAAGTCAACGTGTTTAATCCATTTATATTTGCAGTAATTGCATGAAGCTATGAAAGAAATTGGCATGCCTACACCTTTATGTATTGACATTTTTTGCGCGCTGATAAACTGCGTTCATTCAATGTTTTATTGTTTGTGTTTTATCGTTGTACGGTTACAGATGCGCGAAACCAAATGTATTGCACTGATTTAAAATGCAGCAAGATTCGATGGCTTTTATGTAAATTAAATGTTTTTTTTAAAGCCATAATTCACTGTTCATGTAACTGGCAGTGATTGTAGAAAACAGCCTAATACGTCCACGAAATTATCGTTATTTGGTTACTAATGACCTAAAAACTTAATTTCAGTTAAAATAAGTAGTGCCTTTGTTTTCCTTTTCTAGACGTTGACGAATTAACGAAACTGTTTGGACAGATAGATCCGTTTTAGTGTTTTTTTTTTAATGACTGAAGATAATATTAAGTCCTTTTAGTAAATACACCACTTTTAAGCGCAATGATATGTCAGGTTCTTTGGAGTGTAGTGTCCCCCAGGGTTGTTGTCTTGGTCCATGGCTCTACCTGACATACGCTGGAACACTGTTTGATGTCGTTCCTCCCTCCATCACCGTCTACGGTTTTGCAGACGACCACACCGCAAACAAGCGATTCAAACCTTCATCTTTTTCTGTTGAAAGAACTGCCATTCAAGAACTTGAACGCTGTGCACTCGTTATTAACAACTGGATGAACAAGAATAAACTGAAAATGAACGCATCAAAAACGGAATTCATCATGTTCGGTAGTAGACCCCAATTAAATAAATGTCAATCTAAAGAAATAGATATTGCTGGTGACACTGTTAAAGCAAAACAATGCATACGGTATCTGGGTGCATATTTAGACGAAACACTAAATTNATAAACGATATTTTACGACACGTACAATACAAATATGCTATTTGTGTATAAGTTTACTGCTGTTGTTATACGCATATGTTTTCTCTTTCGTTCCCTTAACAGATTAAACTGCCATAAACTCGTGCTTATTTTATTGTCTACCGTCTTTATTCGTTTGGGTTTCGAAATCTACAAATTTCAGGAACAATTATCACTTACATAAATCATGTTACAACACCTTTAAACGTCAAGGCGTCGTATATAGTGTTAAAGTGTAATGTTATAAAACTGTGGAATTTAGAATGCGTGATTGCTTTATATTTGCCGTTTAAATGGCCGTACTCTGTATTTTGCACATATAATTAAACAGAAATATCAATACAAAATATAAGCCGTAATGTGATTTAATCTTTCATCTGATACGAAACACCCTGGGTGCCGAATGGGTTCTACGGGTAGTACATCGGTCACTGAATTATTCTAAACTCCGTAATTTAATAGTGACCTTTCTGTTAACCCTCATATGACCCATGTATGAACTAAGTTTTGCTAATTTAGGAACACAGCTCCTTAGCACGTTTTATGATGATAAGATGTATCATTACAACAGAAGGCCTGGTCATTTTCCATTAATAATTGCACGATATCTAACGATATATTCGGCGTTCTCGATATCTACATGTTGACGGACGAATGAAAGATAAAATGCCATCACACAAGCTTGTCGAAGTAGCTCAGGAAAACCTAAACGAAATACAAGTAAATACCTATCAATTTTGCAATTCAGTAGCATATTGTGTTGCTATACAAAAGACGTATGTCTTAATGTAAAGAATCATTTTTTTTTTCGTAACACAATTTTTTGTCATTATTTACATAGCATTCAATATCTGTCTTGACGTTCGTCACATCGCTATGAAAGACGTTTAATTGTATTAGACATGCTTGCGTATTTCTCTGCAACTTTTCACTTGGATTATATTATACAAACGTGTAGATTTTCTAAATTCAAAAAATATTGTCATTCATTATTTCATGTGTATTGCTTCTTATGACACCTGTTTACAGAATTATTGTTTCCACCATTTCGATCGTGTACGTTTCCATCAAAAATTTTGTAGATTACGTGGATAATACTGTTTAAATAAATAATCACAAACATCTGAGACCTACTTAACTAGAAGACCTGCATTATATATATAGTTGGTAATAACGAAATTAGACATGTTCTTGCACATAAAAAAACGTTAACATAATTTGATATTTTATTGTTGAACAATACAAATATATGAAAGGAACAATACAAAAAGATAAATGGAATTTATTGGCCAAATGGCGGAATATAATTTACACCAGACTAGCACTAGATTAAATATAACCTCAGCTATAGACTAGCACTACAACTAAGGCATGTCGCTGAGGCGTCCGGAAGTACTTCCCTAAAGATAACCCCCAACCCAGTGGCACTTTTAATTTAGCTTCTCGTTTATGCAATCATCGCCACCAGATAATGCACCGCATTCCATGCTATTTTGCAAGAGCTCCGCAACGGGCTCACATTTATTTATGCAATTCTTATTTCAACGAACACCTGACTGGTTCGGAAATATATATCATTATACTCGCGCAATTGCTAAGGCCAACGCAACCGGCCAACTAAATTCTCGGTACACCGTACCTGAGATTGTCAAGTGCAACATATAATAAAATATTCGCAATGCCACAATTTTCAAAGCTAAAAGGAGCTATTCCAGGTACGCCTAAGCACGCAGTGCCATCGAGCGAGTACTAGAACACCCATACTATACCGAAAATAATTTTGAAAGCATTCCTGCCATCCTCACACAGACTAGCACTACGTGATGGATGACGACAAAATGCAAAGTTTACCTCCCCTAGACATATGTATATTATCCTATAGTTAATTATTTATACCTTTAATACTTCCGATCACCTCCAAGACATAGAATTTCCGCCTAAATGACATATTAGAATGAAGTATCAAACATATAAAAATGAATTAATAATGGCATATAAATTGTGTTGTCAGATCGTCATAGATCTTAAGAATTAACTGTAGTGATATAAAACAATATCTAACTCAATTATGCGGCAACTAAATAACATATTAAGAGACATTCATTTCGTTACAAAAAAGCACAAATCACAGCACTTTTACACGGCACGTTAAGTAGCAGAAACATTTAAACACACTGAATAACACGTTGTTCCCAAAAATATCCATTCACCGAAGTCGTGTCCCAGCGACATCCTGGATATTGACCTACTTCTGGACGTTTGCGCTGTATCCATGCCATAGCGCTGCCGCTTTGTACGGTTGGAGGCCCGACGATTAAACCGACATCTTCCCCACGAGTCGTGTACAGTTAATATACATAAGCCGAACGTGTGCCGTGGTGGCTCGCAAAAGATTGACAGCCATTCTGTAATAGATATCTCGGCAGTACATTCGAACTTAACAAAAAAGGTTAAACATAATTAACAGCAATCTATTTTGGGCAGGTGAGTGGGTTGTTTCAGCGAAAGCTTTTTCGAAAAGAACGAGATAATATGAGACTCGGGTTTATATACCCTATTAGTGACGTCAGAAAGTCACTATTGAAATCGATTTCCTCATGGATTATTATCGTCTGCCAGTATCATATAATCGATACGAGATTTAAACCTTTATTTACCGAAGATATGTATTCGCTACTTCAAATAAATAAAATGAATTTTTATAAAAATTAATTTTTATTTTTGAGTCATAACGATGTATTAAATCGAAATAAGTTCATATAAAATTTCACCTGAAATACTCGTCTGTGTATACGTGCACCATATTTGTACGTTTGCGATCACAATGGCCCAAAAATGCTTTTAAATACAGCACAGCATGTTCTCACTAAAGCTATGTTGTAGCACGTCGTAGACACCTGCTAACATGGTGTTTAATTTTGTCGGCGTGAATGTATTTTCCCGGTAGGGAACGCTTACTTAAACATGTACAACGAGGATCAATAGTGTGACATCAATAAAAACAGGCGCTATTAAAACAGTACGAGTGTTGTCCCAGTATATCGTAGACAAAATTGCAAAGGATTGTTTTTTCGGGGGCTACTTTCGCACGCGCATGCGATCGTGATTTATTTAACTGCAAGCGTTTGTTTGAAATGGCTTCAAATAGGTAAACGCGATCACGGTGGAGAACAAGGCTTTATAGTTTTTTAACACAAAAATAACACTATTCCATATGCTAGGCTTCTGTAAATACAGAAAACAAATACAAGTTGTAAATACCTTTTTATAAGATAAAACAGTTTATTTTATATAAGAGATAAGACGATACGAGTATAATACATGTTTATACAAAACAAAACGAATACTTAAATCTGTGTAACACGCGAAATGATTTGATATGTCCCTTTAAAGTTTCAAGTGCACACCATTTAATAAAATTCGTTGTCTTTGCATAGCTTCTATTATTAACAAGATATGAAAACTTATGAAATTGTAATACATAAAAAGTACGTTACGTAAATAAATATAGCAGCACATCGTAATGAATTTGTTGTGAACAAATTAAAGAGGGCATGGATACAACAGAATATGAGCGTTCAATAATGCCTTGCGAAATTCGTTACTGCTTTAAACGGTGCAACTGTCGTATATATGCTTTTTGCAAAAGTTATATTCTAACAAACATAAACAAAATATATTTTTTTAGACTCGATAAATATTTTCCCAAAGTAACGCTAAAATGAGAGAAATGAATTGCGCGTTCTGTTTCAGTTCTTTTATAGCAGAGACCCAACCATAAACATAAACTGATTAGAGCTGGGAAAGGTCAAGGCAAATCATTGGTGGTATATTTCTGTTTGAGGGCTATCACATTCTCACACGAAGGCCAGGCTTACTCACAAACTAAAAACGCGTCTAAAATAATATCAATTAAATGTAAGAAGACCCATGAAGAAAATGAAAACATAAATGCCAAAATCGTGCCGTGTGCATTGAATAGATATCATAATTTTAGTATTCCATCGTCTAAATATAACACGTCTTGTAAAACGCTAAGGGCATATACATTAACAAATAATATAGTCCATTTTTTTGAATTGACACAATGGTGTTTTATGCGATGGTTTTACACACATGTTTACAAGAATGTAAAGGATAAGACATAGAAAAAAAACTATTTAAAGGCGCTTTAAATACAAGTCGCCGAATTATGTTGCAATTATTTTGATATCCGCAATATGAAAGAAGCCAGAGACAGTATCACCCATCAAATGCATTTTGTATACATTTGATGATAAAGTCTCTGGAACCCTTAAATTTTGTCATTTTGAACTGTGCTGTCATCACTAAAGTGATAAATACCATGTGGACTGGAAACTCATTCTAAACACTTGCATTCTTAATAAAAGGTAATTCACAATTTTCAGGTAAGTTAAAATTCTTTTTTGCACGTCATTTGGTTCAAGCGATGTTCATCAAATAAAAATCATCTATCGAATGTTAACACTAATACGTGAAAACTATGCCAAAAGTATCACTGTCAGTTGGCAAAACGAACTTAATCGGATTTATTTCTTGCGCATAAGGGTTATTTTCGCTTGCAGACATGACTATTTATGAGCTTTTCGAGATATTTGGCAATATTGTTTTCAATATTTGATTGACATTTCATGACGAAAGTCCCTTTTTGAGATATTTCGAATTGGTGTGGTAAATGTGTTGATGTTGTCAGTCAAGTGCGATCTGTTTTCGGTTAAAAACCAGACAATAACGATACATGTATTCTCATAACAATTAGTGTTATATTTCGTGATATGCTTTCATGTCATCTATAGTGATCAAGAATTAGCTTGTTAAATCAGACAAGACGTTTCTTGTTAATATCATTTTCTGTATATAAATACATTATAAGGAATTTACTTGTTACATCCTGAAGTCGATAACGTTTGCATGAGTGCGTTAAACATGCGTATAACGGGTTGAACACATACTTGTAATGCTGCAAACAGATATACGTGATTTTATAATTACCATCAATAAATTGTGTGGCTTGTTTACACGTGTAGCTTTAAACATTGATAAGATAAAGGGACAAAAAGACAATGCTATAATAGCAAATAGATTTGACGTTTTCCAAGCATTACTGGTTGTTTCGCCCGTAAAAAAAGCCATTTGGAGTCCGCTTTACCTACGGTAAGCTTTATTTTTTATCAAAGCTTTTTAAAATAAATAATCTGCACATTAATTTCAGTTTTGATTCTCGAACACTCTGTTTGTTTATTCTTTTTTAATAAAATACGAGTAAAAATTATTTATTTGATTCCAAATAAACAACAATAAAATGACACCAATATAACACTTGTTTCTTTGCAGCAATATGAGTAAAATAAAACGCTGATATATGATTTGTTAGTGTGATTTCAGCAACGAGCACATAATCCACATACAATTTATTAAAAAGGAACTTTTAACAGATCCAATTGCATACCGAACTCTATAATCTCAGATTTTTAGTTGGCGAGCGGTTCAAAAGCTACCTAAAACCTTTTCTTATTATTGTAATAAATATGAAATGAAATGACGTGTTTCAGATCTATTTACCACATGATTTTAAAGGAAAACATATCTGCATTTTGAGCCATAACAAGAACAACATAAGTTTATAAAACTTGTTCATTAACGTCTGGTGTCATCAAGATAAAGTCAGTTCACCATAGTAACGTCATGTGATTAGGCAGTGAAATAATATATTGTCAAATAACGATACAAGTTCACTTATATAGCTGAAAACTTATTTGAGAATATTCAATTGCGCTGTACACAGTTCTATAACTTAAACAGGACATTTGTCATAGAAAACGCAAAACACATGCGTTTTAAGTTTAGTTTAAAACTGAAATTCGCTAGGTGTGCATGTTAAGGCCTTTTGAAGAGCATTCCATCACTTAACATTACATCACTTAGGTCGAATTACTTATATTCATCTATCAGCCTTCTTTGTTCGAGTTCTTAGGATCTTAAAATTATCTTCATCAATTAATCTCAGTCTGGATCGACCTTCACCAGTTATGAACAGCTCTCTGATTTAAATTGGAGCGGTTCCACATTGAGTTCTAAACATGAGAACGGGTATCTTGAAAATTACACGTGCACCTATTGGGAACCAGTGCAAAGTCCTGAGGATCTCCTTGCTTGGTTGATCGTGCGAAACATCGGCGACAATTCATATTGCTCGATATTTAAGTCTGTCAATCTGCATATTCGTGAGATACGTTGCCACAAATGATTTTGAGATTGTTTAAGTATGCACGGACGATTTGACATTTTATTTTGATGTGCTGATCTAAACAAAAAGTGTTATTTATTTGTACACCAAGGTCTCGAAGATTATATACACATTTAATATCACAGCCACCAATATGTATGCCGGATATATGTCTTTTTGGACAATTGATGTTTTGAACTCAATTTGAACCGAGTCACCGAGTCAATGACGTCCTGCAAACAATAACCGACATGTTGTAATACTGATTCTTCAGTTTGAGGATTTCCAGGTTGAAATTCGAATGCACGTTTGTGATCGTCAGCATAACCATACAGACCTGCTGGATATTTGTTGACAACCTCATTCAGCTCAGCGATGTACATGGTGTATATCACTGGGCCAGCCCAGGAACTCTAGGGAACACAGCACTTAATTGGTGCAGACTTTGAGAAAGAATCATTTACATCAGGTCGCATTTAGCTGTCAGTCAGATTTAATTCTTTTTAGTTAAAAGGAGTTCTTTCAATTCTAAAATCATTTCATATGAATGCGATTGCCATTGGTATGTCAATAGTGTCAAAAGCGACACTAAGACCAATCATAACAACTTCTGCTTATCAATCGCATTCAGAAGGGCATGATGCATTTCCAACATAGCTGTCGCAACACCGTGGTATTTTCGATAAGCACTTTGCTAGGGTGGCAGCAAGCTGTTCCTTTTAATGTGATCTCTTTTCTTCTTTAAAGCGACCTTTTCAAGAATTGTTGATAAAAATGATAGATTTGAGACCGGTTGATAGTTTGGTAGTTCAAGGCACAATCCCGGTTTCCTTATCAATGGTTTTGTTACGCACTTTTATATTCGTTTGGAAATACACCTTCCAACGTGGATTGATTAATAATTTCTGTGACAGCCGGGATAAAATACGGCAAGTTGTCTTTTAGCTGTGCTGTTGGCATGAAGTCTAATGCGCAGGTTGTTGACGTTGATCCTTTAAGGTAGTGGGACCCTAATGGGTACTTTTCCAGAAACACAATTTATTATTATTTCCACATTGTAAATTGTATATCACAACTTATTGCAAAATTTTAAAACTTTTTACCAGCCGGTTAACTTTTTATACTTGGTTGAATACACCTACCCCTTGACTCGGTAGGGCGTTTTCTATGAATTTACCCTATATCCAAAATGTATAGTTTTTGTAAATGGAATATTCATATTTTTTGACAATTAACTTAATAAACGTACTCAACTGGAGTGTGTTAGTAGATACAGCATGAAAAAAGTGTCATAGAAAGCGAAGTGTGCCTTTGATCTCAAAAAATATGTGCACTCATCTGGATAAATGGAAAAAACGACAACAAATCGTTCAGTGACAAAAAACTTTAATAACGTGTTTCGTCAATTGTAGTGGGATGAAATGCATATATTGTACATATTTATTTAACACAACATATTGTTTACATACTAAATGAATTTCAGGAAGGTTTACCGTTTCTATCTCAAGAAATTACACTTTGAGTATGCCTACCCCCCATTCATTACCATGCAACGGATTTCAGTACAAATGTGTATATACATTTATTTTGGGGTTTTCTAGTTGTTTATTAAAGGCGATAGTTATAAACACTGATATATCATTAAACTTGGCTCAATTTGGCTTTATATTGATGTAATAATACATTAATGATACAATCTTAATGTCACCCAAAAACCAAAGGCAACCCAAGAATATAGCCGCAATTCACCAGAAATTGTCAAGGTATTTCCAATCTTAGATAGCAAAGTTATATATGTTGTTATGGAGACACTATCCACATTGTCACCATTTATAGACATGTTGCCATTAGCATAAGCAGAGATGCCAGCTACTTTCTGGGCTTTAGCAGGATTCGGCACTGATGGCTTCACATATGTTGAGAACTTCGAACCCGTTTTCAAATCCGCGGCAGCAAACTGAGTTATATGCGGGATTACTTTGCATCGAACTGTAATAAAAAAAGGTAAATTCACACAATGCTTTTTTCATGAATTCAATTATCCCTTTTTAAGTTTCAAACTGACGCCTTATACGATTGTTTGTTATGAAAATTTTAATTTGATCAATTTCATGGACAAAACGCACTTCACAAATTGACTACTACTTGACCAAAAATAATCAAACATGAAAATATGTGTTGCGTGATGTAAAATAATGAAACGTTAAAACTCTAAACAATATAACCTTCTTATAAATGAAATTGTATGCGCATGGAAAAAGTCCAAAAATAAATTAGTCTTACTTAAAAGTTGGATCCGTTGTTCCTGAAGGTCAAAGGTTACTTAGGCTTGCTCTGACTCAAACTTGACAAGATGGTAATTGCCTCGGGAAACTGCTCCAGACACAGGGTCCACATCGATATCTGAGAGATTCCAACACCTAAATAAAAAGTATCCAAACTGCAAGTCAATTTGTCAATAATTCACAGAAATTCATTTCATTTTAAAAAACGTCGTAATTCATAAGCAACAATTGATAAGATAATTATTTGTTTATGTACAGCAAATATGAAAAACTTACCGCAATATTAATGTGTCTGTAATAAACTGCATTCATTCAACAGCAGAACAACGTTGGTTATCGGTATCACATTCATTTTCGTGTTTACGAACGGCCTGCTCTTTTTACGCACTTTCAATTTGTAACAATGTAAACAGCCATGACATGAACGAAAATATTTTTTCGAACGAAAAATAATATTATATTTAAAATAAATAGTAAATTAATCTTACGGAGATGAACACAATTAGTTCTAAAATAAATAAACACACATTTATTTCGTATTTTAGTTCGGAAACAAAAATACACGCATTTATTTCGTATTTTTAGTAATATATCCGGACTTTAACGTAGATAACCAATCGTTGCCGAACGCTTTCCGAATACGGCGATATCGACCGACTATTCCCAATCTCATTAAGGTCCTTCTGCCTTAATCAGTTTTTCAACTTCGCTTTAAGTGATTTGACAAAGAACACACCATCAAATGTTTTCTCTAAATTTTCTGAAGATGTGTCAGAGTTAATGCCATCTTGTTTGCCTCTCAAATTTGCTAAAAACAACTTATTTCCGAAAAGTACTTCTGGAAATCATTTGCTAATTGCATATCATCACATTGAGGCGGAAGCAATTTAGAGGTTACTCCGTAAATATGTTTTCAGATCACCCTCAGAGTCGTCTATTTTGTGCTGATAGTAATCACGTTTTTGTTTTGTAGTGGTTATTGCTAACTTGTTTGTAAGTGTACTTTGTTATTCCAGTTTTATCAATTACATATAGTATTTCAATTGATTGCCTGTACTGTTTTAGCACGTTCAAAAACTTATTGTGGCATGGAACATTTGGCCTGCAAATGATATTTTCTTCGGTAAGAAGGGCATAGTGTTCTACTATTGTCGACAACCTAGATCTCAGTCAAACAAAAGGTGATTTTCATTGAGTGACTGTTCTAGGAACGAACTCATTTCAGAAAAATCCGTTTTTAATGATTCTTTAGTCAATGCTTTCCAGTTTCTGCTTTTAACGGACTTAACAGTCATTGTCAAATGCTTAAATTATATTTGCATGCGGTGTAAAAACTTTTAAATATTATATTAAACTGAAACAACTTAATGCATTTAAAAAATTATCGGATCTTGATAATCACAAAAGAAAAGACGTGACCAAAATATTGTAAACACGTGACCAAAATATCGTTAATACTTGGCCAAAATATTTGTACACATATATCAACACCATCGTGCGTCGAAATGTATGTTTTATGAATTTTAAACAAGTTAAAAAGAGGTGGCGAACAGTACACTTTTCAAGTATAAACAATTCATATAATGAAGGTACTCGTGTCCAAAAGAATAAAACCGTATCGTTCCAAATCACACTTCTACTTGTATTACTATCTAGATCGGAACTGAACGTTACTGAAGGTCATGTAAAGAAAGATCTTAATCTTATCATGAATCGAATTGTATTTCATAAAATGTGACTAATGTAACGAACATTTGTACAGATTTCGTAATCCTCAACATGCCAGTATTCAACTTCATCTGCTGTTGAACAAATAATCGGGTTTGTCTGCCTTATCCTGTGACGGTACTTAACGTCAATCAGAACTTGGGATCTTTAATTAAGATGTCGCTATTATGCCTCGTGCAACACGATTACTTCCGCTTTTGAATTTTCAACAAGCTCTGGTCACAAGCTGAAAACGGAAGGATTATTGTTTTCGAAGAAATACTTTGCTCTGGTATTTCTAATTCGTTTGAATCATAAATTTAGTTTTGGCAGTATTAGTAATTGAGTTTACAAAAAACATATTTAATTTATGAAACCTTAGTTTATACCCATATTCCAGTTCAATATTCAATGGCATATGATGTGAGCTCCTTGTAAAGTTGTGTTTATTAATGTTATACACTGTCATAGGTGTTTACCATGGTTGATCCATGTATATTTGCAGTAGGTAAACGAAGCAATTAAGGAAATATGCATGTCTAGAACTAATGTATTTGAATTGTTTGTGCATCGGTTAACTGCTTTCATACCATTGTTGTATTGTTTTTGTTATTCCATTTAAAGGTATCACAGCAAAGAAAAAAACATTTTTTTGCACTGAATTAAAAATGCAGCATAATTCAATGGATTGTATGTGTAGTGAATGCTTGTTAAAACAATAATTCAGCGTTCCTGTCACTGGCAGTGTTTATAGAAAACAGCCTTAATCATTAGAGACAGATTATTGATCCCGAAAGATAGAATAATCCAATAATCCGATGGTATTGTGCCAAATAACCTAATAACTGAGGCACAACTAATAAATAAACACGTGTATAATAAACACGTTTTAGAGATACATGTGCAGCGCTTTTATTTAAACAGAATTTATTTGGCAAAGAATCAAGTCACACAACGTGACAAAATATACCCATTTTCCAAAGAAAGTCTTGATCGATCGGAAATCCATTCTTCAAAAACGTCCGTTTTAGTTGAGTTATTTTGTTTTCTTGCGGTCTTACATTCCATTGATTTCGCAGAAATTACTAATATCGTTCTGTGTTATCAAATCTACATACCGTTTTCGAGATCGATTTATATATAGCGTTGAACTTAACACACACGAAACTCAGTATAAGAAAGAGGAAAACATATGCGACGTGTCATGTGAAAAAGGTTTTTCTGTGTAATGCGGCCAGCGTAGATCCAGGCCAGCCTGAACATTCGTGTTGACTGTTCAGGAGCTATAAAACAGTCCGCTATAAAGTCACGAACTATTTGATGACCAGACTGCGCTAATGCGCATGCCTGTCTTGAGCTGGTCGCATATGGAATATATGATTATGCCAAATATATATATATTTATACTCTTTTATGTCCTTAACAGGACGCATCTTCCTAACGATACAAAATAAGCTAGTAAGTGTTCGTATGTGATGTTCATATCTACACCATAACTTGCACCTACATGATATACTTCTGCGTAACTCGATGGAGACACAACCCAAGAAACAAGAATTATTCTGATTTAATAATCACATTCTTATTTACATTATATAGCATTTTCTAAACAAAATCATTGTTAAGCTATACTTTACATAGATATACTTTGTCTAACAGAGGAATATTTAATTACATGTAATACACACAACAAAACAAATGACTGAAAACAATGTACAACATGAAATCACGAAATTCAAGTTTTTATACTCAGTATTGAATATATGCCAACTTCTTTATGTTGTTATCTTCTCAAAATGTTTACTTCTAAAAGTGTGCAACAATAATTATGTGAATGTCGGTCAAAGGGCTTGGCGACGTATTAGATAACTATAAATAATGACGAAGTATAATATGTTAAGCGTGCAAGAAAAACAATACAATAACGATTTTGAAACATCACGTGGCGCCTATACTATTGTTGATGTAAACGGAACCCGATTTAACAACCTGTGAAGACGGTGGCGAATATACATGGAACCGCAAGAAAACCCATGATATCTTGTTGGTTAAAATATGTTTTATCAGTGTTGATATCCTTTGTTTTGTCGGATGCAAGCCTTTGTTAAAAATAAATATCTATTGGTTGCGATTATATCAGCTTTTTCCGTCGGCAGATTGATCTTAATGATCCATGCTTATGTACTAATATCCAAACGAATATCATATCAAGAAATGCTAATGCAATCAGTTATGCCAAACGAACGAACAGGACTATATACCTGTTTGTTAGGAAGTAGCTCAATCGAGTAGTCTGGCTATTTCCGGCATTTTAGAATAATATTCCGGCTTGTCGCGCATGCGTTTGTGCTTCCTTTTCTTACATGTTATGGTCACGGTAACCATTTTTAAAAGTTCTTGTTTAGACGATTTAAAATAATTCCACAAATGATACATTGAGTTGTGATTACGAAGTGTTTCATGAAGCAAATACGATATCACGTCGCATAACTATGTGCATCTCTAAATCTTCCCAACCTTCAGCGGTTTGTTTTTGTGTGTTTCTTAGAGTACAATTTATGTCGGTCGTTCTGACGATCTGTTATAACACATTAAAGGCTCATAAAAGGTGACAATTCCAATTATTATGCATATAAACTGCTCTAATTTTTACCGGAGTTCAGTTACTCTTGCATAAAAAATGATATTAACACAGCGTAGGTGCAACGTTGTCAAGAAATATGGTAGATATATCCGTTTCATAATTGGAAAAAAATGTTTACAATAGTGCAACTTACGTGGTGTGTAGCCTTAAAGCGGTGACGTATACTAAAAATAGCCAAAAGAAAATTAACGTTAAATTCTATTTTGAACCACGTTTAACCAGCATAAAGAAGCTTATGAGATCACTACAAACGTTTTAACCATTAAGAAGAGACCTACTTTATGAGTGATACGGAAAACGTTGATAATCAAAGATATAGTTTTGGTGACCTGAGTCACCGGAGCGCTTGCTCTATCCCGAGTAAACAGCGATGTAAATAAACTGATTGTTTTTAAGCACAATTGACTTGGAGGACACTCTATTTTGAGCTGAAAACAAGTAGTATTACAACTTTTGTATGGTAATGTCCAATATCATATATATATTGTGTTTTGATAACCTTTATAAATAAAATATGCAAACAATATTTAAACATCGGTAATAATTACGGATCGACACCTTTTATGAGCCTTCAATAAACAATTAATCGACAGGTTAATGCGGAATGTTTTAACATTCTTTTCGTTGTCGCGTTATCAAATGAGTCTTCAGGATGCATTTTAAGGTGTCTTTGGTCATACCAATACAACCTATGAGAAGTTATATTCACTCTCACTGTTCAACTGGACACTTCAACTGATTTAGCCGAAATCCCAATGATTTAGTCCAGTCAAATACTTATATAGTGTTGCCATACAAAAGGCGTTTGTCTTTATTACACACTTTCATTGTCGTTATTTGCAAGTGCATTCAAGACCTGTTTTGACGTTAGTCACATCGCTAAGAAAGAAATGTTATTGTTTTAGACATGCTTTCGTATTTCTATTCAACGTTTCTCTAGGATTGTATTATACACACGAGTTGAATTGTTAAAAACATTGATTTTTTTCATTCATTTCTTCATTTGTGTTCCTTCTCGTGACGCCGGTTTTTTAGAATTAACGTGCTTCGTTCGTATACATTGCCATGACATATTTTGTAAAGATAATTGGGTAACACTGTTTAAATAAATAATACAAAAATCTCTGACCTACTTAACTAGAAGACGTTCATCATATTTAGTTGGTTGTTTATAAATTAGACATATTCGTGCACTTAAAATAAACTTTTGTTATAGATTCTGTTGAATAAATAATAACCGGTAAATAAATAAAAAAAAACTCGAATATGTGTGTATTTTTGGTTAACTGATTCTCGTGTGTTTGATACACAAGCAAGTCGCTTTATTGCGCAATGACGATTTATTATAAGTTCAAGAAGTTCATATAACATTTAACTTGTTTTGCTCTACTATGGATACGTTCCCCAGATATGTTACGTTTACGATTACAGCGGTCGACAAATGATGTTCAAAACAACAAAGCTTGTTCTAACTAAAGCTATATTCTAGCAATTCTAATTGCGACCTGCTGACATGGTGTTCACATTTGTCGGCGATAATATATTTTCCCATCAGGGAACGCTTACTTTAAAGGTACAACGAGGATAAGCAGTGTTACATTATTAAAACAAGCGCTATCGAAACATTATGTGTGTTGTCCCATTATATCGTAGACAATATTTCAACGGATTTCTTTTAGGCTACTTTCGGACGCGCATACGAAATTGATGTATTTAACGGCACGCGTTTGTTTGAAACGCCTTAAAATAGGTAATCGCGATCACGGCTTCAACCAATGCTTTATTGTTGTTTACAAAACATAACACGATTCAATATTCTAGGTTTCTGAAAATAAAGAAAACATATCCAGGCTGGAACTACTGTTTATAATATTAAATAGTATATTTAATATATGAGATAAGACGATACGAGCATAAAACATGCTTATAAAAAAAAAATGATTCTTTGTAAAACACGTAAACATGTCTACTGTCCCTTAAATGTTCAAAGTTAAATATAGAAATACATAGAAATTAATTTGCTGTAAAAACAGTGTTATCCTCTAAAGCTGAAATTAATTGGAAGACGTTTGGATTTAAAGAGGGTCTGAATACAACAGAATATGAGCCAAATAATGCCCTGTGTAATCCGTTATTAATCATATTCATCATCATCTTGAGTAATTGCATCCCTCTAACTAGAGTATTCTCGCAATGAAGTTAAACTGTGCGTATGCAGCAGACAGGTCGGACTTTAAAAAGACGAAAGGTACAAGGTTAAAAACAACAGAAATCTTGTCTAGAAGGTGTGTGATGCCAGTGACGCCCGGAAGGACTCGGGTGTCAACAGGTCTATCGTGCTCTTAGTGAGGCTGTTCCACAGGATGATGGTGGCAGGAAAGAAGCTGCTCTGGTAACAGGTTCTGCTACACTGGATCTGTCTGAAGCGCTGGTTGTGACCCCGGGTGGGGGTTCTAGAAGGAGGAAGAAATGGTCCAGGGGGGATATCCACAAGGTTATTCTGTATTTTGTACGGCATGGTACATCTTGATACGTTGCACCGGTGTTGTAAGGTGTTGCAGTTTAAGTCCTGGAGCATGGAAGACACGCTGCTTGTAGTGGAGTAGTTGTTCTTTACAAAGCGAGCTGCTCTGCGTTGGACCATCTCCAGCTGTTTCGATTGTTTGACTTGGTGTGGAGACCAGACTGATGAGGCATTTTCTATGAGGGGGCGGACGTATTACCTTAATCGGTGCAACTGTCGTCTATCTGTTTGTGCAAATGTTATATTTTAACAAAATGGAACATATTTTAATTTTGTTAGACTTGATAAATAGTTTTCCAAAATATTTCATACATATAAATTAAATAAGAACGTTAACTTACCCCCATCATATTTATTTCAAATTTATTGTTTAAATTCAAAACGAGTATACAATGAAACTCCAGAATCTTTATTACGAGATACAGTCTTGTTCTGTTTTACTACATCTATAACAGAACACCAACCATAAACATAAACTGATTTAAACAGGGATCACCTTATTTAAAATGTCACGGCAAATTATCACATTTAGGTCAGAATTACTCAAAAACAAAACAAGCGTATACAATGATTTTAATTGGATGTAAGGGGACCCATGGAGAAAAAGAAAACATCGTTGCAAACACCTTGCCGCTTTAATCGAATAGATATCATACGTTTAGTATTCACGAGTCTCACTATCGGACGTCTAGTGAAAAGGTTTTTTGTTTTTTTTGCAAAGTGTAAATATACAACAGGAATATAAATATGTATTTGCATCGACACAATGGAGTTCAATACGATGGTTTAAACATATATACACCAGTACGTTAATGGATAAGATCTTAGAAAACTAGTGACAAGGCGCTTTAGATTCTGATCACCGAAAAATGATTTTGCAAGCCAGAAACTGTATCGCCCATCGAATGCATTTGATGTGCATTTGATGGTTCAATCTCGGGAACCCGTATATTAGTCATTCTTATCTTAAATGCTTAGCTATATGCTTAAAAAAGTGATTCATACTATGTAGACTATAAACTCATTCTCAACACTTGCATCATTAATAAAAGCGAAACTCACAATCATAAAGTAAATTTAAATGCTCTTTTGGGCTGAGTTTGGTTCCATCGATGTCCATTTAATAAACGCATGTATCAAATTAAAACACGAGTTTCCACTTATTCGTGAACACTATGCCGCAAGTATCAATGCCAGTTTGCAAAACGAACTTATTTGAATTTATTTCTTGCTCATAAGGGATATTTTCGCTTGCATACATGACTATTTATGTTCTTGTCGAGATATATGGCAACATATGCAAACATCGTGACTTCACCAAACAGGAACCACTTCAAATAATAATTTTAAAATATTTGATTGTCATTTTTAAAGAAAGTCCGTTTTAAAACGATATTTCGGATCTTATAAATATTTGCTTAAAAAGCTTTCGTGATACATTTTTATATTATCGATAATGATCAAGAACAGGCTGGTGAAATCCGAAAGGACAAGACTTTTGTAATAAATAATCTGCACATTTATTTCATTTTGTTTATTTGCGAACAATATCTTTGTTTATTGTTGTATTTATGACAGCTACCAGTAAAAATTGTTTCTTTGATTCAGATATAAACTATCGTATATTGGCGCCAATATTACGCTTTCTTGTTGGGAGCAATATGAGTGAAATTAAATGCTGGAATGCGATTGTTTTTTTGTTATTTGAGAAAAGAACACATACTCCATAAAATAGTTATTAAAAAGGAACTCAATACCAAATTATATTAAACAATCCCAGAAATGTTGTGAGTTGGTTAGCGGTTAAAAAGCCGACTTATACGATTTCTGTATGATTTTAATAAAAATATGATATGAAATTACGTGTTTCAAATCTATTTACCACATGATTGTTATATCTCCATATGTTCGAAATATAAGTTTGAGGAATTCTAAACATGTTAACAATAGCTGGAAAAAAATACATTTCTCTAGTATAAAAAAGGAATATAATTTAGGTACTCGTTTCTAAAGAATAAAACCGTATGGTTCAAAGCAAACTGTTTCTTTCATTACTATCTAGCTCGGTGAAAGTCGTATAAAGAAAAGTCTTTATCTTATCATAAATCGAATTGTATTTCATAAAAATGTTACTAATGTATCGAATATATCTACAGATTTTGTGATCATCGACATGCCAGCATTCAACTTCATCTGCTCTTGAACAAATAATCGGGTTTGTATGCCTTATCTTGTGACGGTACTTAACGTCAATCAGAACTAGGGATTGTTAATTAAGAAGTCGCCATACTGCCGATTGCAACAAGATTATTTCCGCTGCAGTACTTTCAGCAGACTGTCACAACCTATAAACGGAAGGATTATTTCTTTTCGAAGAAATTCTTCGTTCGTTTGTTCGAGTATTTTTAATTCGTTTGAATCATAAATGTAGTTTCGCCATTATATGTCATGGCGGAGTTCATATTTATATTCCAGTGGAATGTTCAATGGCGTAATAGCATAGCTTCTTTTTAAGTTGTGTGTATTAAGTGTATACACAGTCGTAAGTGTTCAACGTGTTCGGTCTATTTATATATAGAGTAATCGCATGTAACATTTCAGGAAATCGGCATGCCTAAAAGTACTGAATTGGAATTATGTGTACGCCGTCACCTGTATCCATGCCATTGTTTTATTGTAAGTGTCTTTCCATTTCGCGGTAACACATTAGCTGAACCAAATGTATTGCACTGATTTAAATTAGAGCATGATCCAACATCTGTTATGTATACTGAATGTTTGTTACAGAAATAGTGTATTGTTCATGTAAATTGCAGTGTTTTTAGAAAACCGCCTAATTTGTCCACGAAAGTTTCGATAATGACCTGAAAAAAGTCTTTTAAAATAAATAATGTATTTTTGTATTTCCATCTAATGCAATAATAAAATGTGACTACGCAAAATACCATAATAACCGAGGCATAAATAAGGATAACACACGTTTATAATAAACACGTCTGAGAGATATTTGTACTTCGCTTTTAGGTTATCATGATTTATTCGGCAAATAATCAGGTCGCACAACGTGACAAAATATACATATTTTCCAAATAAAGTCTTGATGGATCGGAAAACAAGTTTTAACAAACGTCCGTTATAGCTGCGCTTTTGGGTTTTCTTTTATTTTGGTCTTACGAGTATTGTGCCTATTAAAGTATGTTGACGTTAAGGAATGTGACTCGGGCAAGAAACACAGCCAACTATAATAAAACAATACATCCGTTGGCATAGGAGCAACTTAGAAAACATGCATAATATATATGTGAGTTATTTCTTTTTGAAGTATGGTTTTTAAGTGTAGTGCATAAGCTTCTGTTAATAACACACGTAAATTTAAATCGAACTTCAACTCGAAATAAAGGATAAATCTTCAATTGATAACATAAGTGTTTACGTATGAAGATATCTAGCATTATACAGTACCCTAAGTTGTAATCCGTTGACATTCACATATATGTTGCTGATTAAATACTTTGATAACAACGGAATATTGAGAATGTATTTCAATGTGACAAGCAGTATACATGTACTCTAAATCAGTTAAATCAATGTCCAAACACGGCAAAAACTAATAACATTTAATCATAGCTGTTTATACTACTTCGGAACCTATGCCCCAAAGTTTAGTAAACAATATAGGTTAACAGTCAATTACAATTTAATATTTAGCATTTCTTATTTTAAATTAAAACCAGTCATAGGGCGTAATGCATCCAGGAAATGAACAAAATCCCAGACGATGTTTAGCCCTATTACAACGAAGCGTCATCGTCCAATTAGAAATGAGTCTCGCTCTGTGAAATGGGGGTTTAATGCATGTGCGCAAGTGTCATCCCAGATTTAACGGGTTTTTCGTCAATAATAGTCTTCCTTTAAACGAAAAATACAACAGATGCTGAAAGTTTCGTCCCTGATAAGCCTGTGCGGACTGCACATGCTTATCTGGGAAAACACTTTAAGTACATGCGTTAAACCCCCTTTTCACAGAGCAAGACTCACATGGATTTATGATCACAGAGAAAACAAAATCTTAAAACAGAACACGATATTTGTCCTGACATACATGTACTAGGTATCCTTAGCTGTGTATAATTTGTATGTGCGTATTCATTTATACCATGACATATATTTGACAAGTGATAAATTCAATATGCCAGGAATGCTTTTAAAGACAAACACATATAGCTAACTGATTATCTGATCTTTGTCCATTACCTTATTGGATTAGTTCTTGTTTCGTAAATGACGATAAGAAATCTGATTACATACAATATAGTACTCATACAATGGATACAATCGATAGGGGCCGGATGTATTCAAGACAAACATCCGTATAGCATCACTTTATTCGACTGCATTAATTAGAAACATTACAAGTTTTTAAGCGGCCCTTAGTACAGAGAATAATTCGTGAAAGTAAACACAGTATTGTTTTCGCAGAAAGACTAATATCGTTCTACGTAATAAAATACACATACCGGTTTTCGAGATCGATTATTTTATTCCGTTGAACTGAACATACACGAAAAAGAGTATTAGTAAGAGAGACGCATATGAACCGTGTCATGTGAAAAAGGTTGTTCTGCTTAATGCGAGACTCCGGACCAGCCTGAGAACTCGCGCTGACTGTTCAAGAGCACCCCTTTCCGCTATAAAGTCACAAACTATTTCATGATAATTTTTTGCGAACATGGCAGCCACTAACAAAAATGACTGCGCCAATGATCATGCTTGTCTTGAGCTACTCTGGCTGTATATGGAATACTACCCATTTGCGAATGACGCGGCTCATATATGAATATGCCAAATTATAACATTCATACACGTGAATGTCTTAAACATGACGCATTTTCTTGAAGATACCAAATTAGCTGTTAAGTTTTTGATTTTCATATCAACACCATAACTTACACGTACACGATATACGTATGTGTTGCTCGATTGAGACACAAACCAATAGAAAAAAATGATTACACAAATCCTTATTTACATGTACATTATTTACAAACGAACAAAATTAAATATATACCAGTTTGTTAGGAAGTATCTGAATAGAATGTACTGGCTGTTTCCATTATTTTAGAATAATATTTTGGTGTGTCACGCATGCCTGTGTGCTGGCCTTTCTTACATGGTTATGGTCACTGTAGCCATTTTTAAATGAACTTGTTTATAACGATTTAAATTAATGTCACAAATGAGACTGTTGAATTAAAGCATTTAAAACTAATAACAAAAAGAGCAAAACTATCAACTTGCATTTAAAGACAAATACTGCGTTTTGGAAGGGTTACTTTTCTGATGATCACTTTTATTGCATTTTCGTTATGACAGGGAACTGTGTTGTGTGTAATTATGTTGTTAGAACTTGTGTATAATTAATATGCTTAAAAAGAAAGGACATATTATTATCCGTCTGATTTTGTATATAATGATATTGCAGATCCGGTTTTAACCCTTTGATATTTATGTAATGTACATTGGTAGCCATAACTAATATATATTTTCCGGCCCAAAATAAGTCCTCGGGGATGGTCTTTCCGCAAATGCAAGAAATTTGACAGAGATTGCTGTTAACGACGGGCAATTAAAATTTTATATATGAAGCATTCCAGATCAAACAATTATGGAGTTGATAATATAGTGGGCGCAACATTATCCGTTCAAGGATTGCCGTGACATTAGCGGTTATAAATTGAGCTGTGATTGCGAAGTAAATACTATCAAGTCGCAAAACGGTGTGCATCTCTGAAGCTTTTAATGATAAAACTAAATGATCGACTAAATTATGAAAATGGTTGTCTGAATTTACTGACCTTGACCTAATGTTTCTTTAGAGGCACGCGGCTGTTTTTAACTTTTAATGAAAAGCACATTTGTGTCATTCTAACATGATCGATGCCAAGTTGCAAGACAAGAGGAAGGCAAGACAACGGTTGGTCGATAAAAATGTATAGATTAATGTACTCGCGATGTCTCATATGTTAAACGTGTTCAACATTACCACAGAGGTGATGAAAGCGAAATACTATCACACCAACGACTACGGATCGACTTGAAGTACTAATAATTACAGTAAGTTTACATATTTTAAAGCATAATGCATGCTGAGAAAATCTAATTGGAACTTACTGTTCAATAATTGCCTTTGCTTGCATTAAATGCATCAACATGCGTTTGTAGGATTTGTTAAGGAGAAAATGAATGTTGATTTATTGATATCATTCAGTCGTCTGCATCACACAAGTTAGATATTGGTTTGACCGTTATCTATTTGTTATTAGCCGATCGTTTCGTATATTCTCTTTCTCTAATAATGTTATCTATACTTGTGTCAGTTATCAAATTTCCATTTTGTCGAAAAAAAATACAGACCATATAAATCGTAAGGCTTCTCGTGTGGAATCATCAAACCTTCTATCCATATACCAATGACATGTGTCTGGTACTACATTCTAAACGCATGAACAAATTATTTTCCTGACAAATAATTGACAATTATAAATGACTGAAGCGAACGTGACATTTGCAAATTTCTAATTGCCATATCCCAATTGACAGTTTTCTATTAGACATGAAAAAAACATAGTTCACTTTTAAATGGCTAAGTGCAATTAGCAAAATGTTGTTTGTCAATTGTTGATTGGACTTTGAAAAATGCGTAATCGTATAAAAAAAGGTGGCCGTTATTCTATTAACATTTGTTTTTAAATTGTTAATTTCTTTTGAATTAAAAATTAATTAAATTTATAGACAGGTACCAACTGATCATACATAGAAAGATTCTCCCTAACTTTCATTATTTATTGATAACCCGATAGCGACCAAGGTACGAGAGGGAAATGCCATTCGTGAAATGAGATTTTTCACTTGCTATTTGCAAATCGCCATTTGTCAATTGACATTCGCTAATTGCTAACTGCCAATTTAAAATTCATAATTGCAATTTTCCTTTTTGCCAACTGCTCATTGTTTATTGGTTTCTTTTCTTAGATAATGACAATCAGCACATTGGATTTAGCAAACTTCAATCAGTAAATAGCACTTTGCAATTACAAACATGGCAATATGCATGCCTGTTCAGTCTTGCATGCTAAACTTGTGTGAACAGTGTTTATAGACTTCTCGTCAGAAATGAGTATTACATATTGTTGTTGTTTTTTACATGCTGCTTATTGGGATAAATCCGTGTACTTGTACTTGCGTTCTTTAAATTAATGCAAACATTGTATAAATACAACAGGAACGATCGTTTTACATAAATAAAAATACAGCGTTTAAGTTATGAAAGACTTGTTAGCGGAATTGCCTTTATCAGAAATGGACGCGTTTATGAACACCTGAAATAAACCATTGTTTAAAGCAATGTCATGCCACTTTGACTTCAAAAGTCGCAATAATTTACAATCAACGCTCACCAGACGATATTGGAACCCTTTTGAGTAGACTTGGAGTAATATGCCTACTATAGACATTTGCTTTCTCCGAATAGCTCTGATGCAATCTAGGGAGATAAGGTTAGTTCCACTTGAATCGACAGTACTGATTTTAACCAGAAAAATATATAACTACCTAATGTATAGTCATATCAGTGTCCTCAAGTTAAATCTAAAGCTTTTTCTAAAGTCATCTGCAATCTTGAATTTGTTTTAATGAAATTCAATTTGTTCATTGAATCATAACAAACAAATGTATATAGAGACATATAAAAACATCCAACAAACATCTTTTGCGTTTTTTAATTTGAAATTGATATTGTAAATTTAGCCCAGAATCAATCATCAGAAAATAACAAAGAACAATCTAAATAAAATAATATTTAATTAACAATCAATAAAGTTCCTACAATAAAGTGAGCATTTCATACCAAAACATTTTACCTTTTCATGCCAAGTATTGTGTAAGCTCTTTTTAAAGTCCTGTTGCACCACATTGCCATTGCATGATTGTTTCACATGTCGTTAAAAGGAAGAAATATGGTTCCAAGTTGGGTATTGGTGAATGGTGCATTTTTGCTTTTTGTTTCCATTGTCACGTTATCAATGTCTTCAAAATGTATTTTGGTCTCGGAATGTTAAATAGGTGGTTTATTAACAAATGTCCCACTAACTCAGCCGACATCCCTCTGATTCAGTTCACATTTCCTCAGATTCAAGCGCCAAAATCTCTATCGTATTGCTCAAATGACTGATCTAGCCACTCCATCTACAAATACGCAATATATGCTTAACACATTCATTTGTATTCAATTTAGTTTGATTTATTTTATATTCCATTCATTTAAAACCACTTCAAGACCAAGAATGTGACTAAAACGAGCTTGCCTGGAGCAAAACAAAGCCGCTTGAAGGGAATTGAACTTTAAAATATATTGCTAAATGACCTTCATAAAGTGTATCGGTTCATAACCTGAAATCATCCATATTGTTTTTATCTGATGTACTATAGCAGGACATACATGAAAAATCACAATGACAAATACGATTGTGATAATGTATATAATGAATAAATGAAATTGAAGGACTAAATACTATTACATGCCACTTACTCTCGAAATTCACTCCCTCCAAGCAGCCGAATGACTTATCGTTTTGATGACATTTAACCAACTCAATAACACACATATAATTTATGTGTTGCAATATATCATTGCATAATGGTTTCGGTATACTCTTGTTTCTAACTCAAACGGATGAACCCATAAACACCGACCAATTTTTTTTTTTTTAATAGTTATTATTTCTAGAAAATAAGCTCATGCCTGAACTTACTAAATACCAGTAGGTATCCAATACAATTAATTAAATCAATACTCATGCATAGTGTGTAAATATGCATTCTGCGATAGATTATGATACAATAAACATATATTGCAATACGTATCAAATAAAGTTAATACAGCATGAACATAAGCGGAGTTTAAACATTGACATTGCATTAGTTATTTGCCATCTTAAATGCACACAAATACTAAATATTTATTTTGAATTCATATTAACTGAAACAAATACATTCCAAGTTGCTAATTTAAAACAAAAGTAATTTTAGATTGTATATGTATTGCATTTCACTGACGTCTACTATTTTTTACGTTTTTTAAAAGGCATGTTTTAGTCCTATTGTACTTTACATTATTTTGAAGTTCTCCTAGTATCTCGCTCGCATGTGAAAACTCATGGTTGCTCCCCAATGATGCTTTGTCGATATATGGGTTAATTTTGTGGAAAAAAAATAACAATGTGACCTTTAGAAAATCTATTATTAGCCTCGGTGGCCTTTACCTTGACCCCAGTGATCTCAAACCTCATCAAAAGGTAGAGGTCCATGCAAGGTACCTACGTGCCAAATATGAAACAGATCGGTAAAGTATTGAAGGCGCTATGAGAAACTGTAACAAAAGTGTGACGGAAGGAAGGAAGGAATAACGGAACTTCAAACTGGCACCTATATGCTCCCCATATTCATATATATGGGGAGCATAATAACTGACACTATCGGACAGTGGTATACATATTTGCGCGAGCAATTGGTTCATTTTATAGTTTGTATCACTCTTTTACAGTGCTTGAAATCAAAACATTTTTAGAGAATTTAAACATACGTATTATGACTATAGAGCACCACTTATCAAGTGAAGAAAGAGAGCATAAACTGTTTCGGTGATTTGCTCACAATGAAGCTAATGAACCCAAACCATACGGTTCAATTTCCACCAAGTGAGTATTTCCACAGATATATATAGATGCAGCCATAATTCTTTTTGGGCACGTAGTCGTCTTCGTTTGCCGGCGTTATTAATCAAATTTCACACCCTAGTGGGAATGTGCACATTAATAGGCCAAATCAGTATGGCGAAACTAACATATTTATATTAAAAAAAAAAAATCAGAAATATTAATAATTTGAATTGCATTGGGATGCTATTTCTACAAATATANCAATAAATACGGTAATGTATCCGTTAAGAAAATGTTTTTTTTAATGTATTTATTTTTTACAACATAATGTACCGTTACCGTCGACTACAAAAGTTGTTAAATTCGAAAAAAACTGATATCGAGTTAATATTATGTTATAAATTGTTAGACCCCTGGACTGTTAAAGATAATGAAAATCCCTAATTTTGCGGATGTATGTTCTACTTTGGTGTAGTTAACTCACTTAACACTGCGAGATCTCAAAAAAAGAATAATTCAATCAAAAGTCATTGTAACTTATCAAAATATGCACATATGTTTTGTCACAGCTACAAAAAGTAGGCACTCGGTAACAATATGTTTAAGAAAGGTTGTGCGAAAATGAAGCCTGATAATAAATGTATTCATCTGAAATAATAAAGTACATGTGTTTATATTTGTTACAAAATAATACATTTCAAAAGTAGTTAAATAATTGTTTTCTCGTACATATTGCAAATAAATGTATACATTGCTGTTCGTTAATTTTACAATTTTTCGTGTAAATAAACAAAATTACATTAGATTTTTCAACAATTCAAATGTTTATTACAAAATTTATAGCAATATAATTAAAACGATACAAAAACGGAACATTACTAATGTATATATTTAAAATGTCAACGTTCATTCAGTTCGTTTTTTGTTAAACTCATCGCATCGTTAATATGATTTACATGTAAATAACAAGTTCTCACATGGTGTTTGTCGTAATCATATAATACAAAGTTAGCGAACATAAAACCGTTGATATTCCAAACAAAACACACTGAATTCTCAGCCATGTGCATGCAATTTAGCAAATCAGAAGAAAGCAAAATATATTCTCGTGAACCAACAACATGCAAAAATGGTCAGAATTAAACATAATGCCTTACAATTTTTCTCTAGCAAGTCTTTAGTTTGGAATTTCATTTCCAGCGTACTTCTTGTTTGTTGTTGCTATTACTTTTATTTCATTACTTCAATGTCCATGTGATTTATCTGAGTGATTCTAAAAAACACATACACAATACACATCAATGTTTATTGTCCCATGTTCTTCCATACACTCACGTCGTGCTACGCCAATTTTATTTCGCTTTAAAATACTTAAGAAACTTGAAAAAGCACTTAAGACATTAAACTCATTGCAACACAGCAATATTTGTTTGCGACTACGCTATCCTTATTCGTGAAAAATAACAAATAATTGCAAGGCATTAAAGCTTGTGAAATTTATTACGCATTGGAGACTGTTCTTCTGAAGTAATAAATATTGATTTGACTGTAAAATATCTCGAAATAAAGTTTTATTCAACGCCGCGTATTTAAAAGAGCAAGAATTTAAAATTGTTACTGGGAATTTTTGCTCCCCTAAGCTGTATGCATTATTTTTCATTTTTTTTAATGGCAGACTTTTGATGTGATCAGACATGTTGTTATGTTTGTAAGAATGACAATTTTTTAAGAGACATAAATATATTGACATGAGTGCATTGATTATTTGGTTTGTATATGTCTGCTTACTTCGTCGCATTAACCAGATAGGACCAGATGGGACCAAGTAATTTCGCAAAATGCTCAGACAAATACAAGTCACTTACCCAACGTTTAAGGTAATTGAATTTGCCCAATTCCTATCGATGGAAACTCATCAGTGTTAGTGTTTTTGTATACAATTTATTTAAAAGCATGGGTGGTGATTACATTCAAGACTTAACACCATGTTTGATATATTCGAGGTGAAAGTCAAGATGTCTTCCGCTTTGTAACATTGATAAGTTAAATAGAATACTTTAATAGTTAATAATAAACTATTACAAAAGTTAATACTAAATACAGCATATATTTATACAGTATACCAAACGGCAAAACTTGTATTTGCATGATAATAATACTGACTGTGTATGCAATTTTGATTAGTGAGGCTGTATTGCATACTTAGGTGATCAGTGTTCCTTTGTTATCATTCATAGAGTTTGTGATTTCATTGAGGAAAAATTAGCACGCTCCATTACGCAACTATACAATATATTGTTTATTCTCATCTCGTTTTAACAGTCGGTGCATATTTTCAATTACTTAATAATGTTTGAGGATTGCCCAGACAACTGTTTGTGTTTACAGAAAAAAATGTTTCGGAAATGGATATTGAGCCTGCATGGCTTTTGTTTAATGTTAAAATTGATGTTTATTGACTTTGAGCATCGTTTGATTGATTCTTTATTATATTAAAAAAAGCACGCCATGTTATGATGTTTTATCATACCGCTACATTGATATCTTCCTGATGTAACGCTGCGTGATATATTTTTTAACATCATGTTTCAAAGGAAGGTCTTATATCAGTCGATGTGTCATATTACTAAGACTTAATAAATAAGTTATATTTGATTGTAAAAATGAATCAGATTTATCAAAACAAATAATTTGATACCAAGATGTTTTACATTTAATCCACGGAAAGCAACACATCAGCAAAAAACGTATTTTCCAAATATTAAATATGAATGTGTGAATGCTGATGACGTTATGTTGAACAGGATGTTATATCAGTCGATGTTTGGATGTAAGTCATTTTATTCGTAATGAACTATACAGTCATCATGTTTAGTAAAATGAAATCAGATTCAACAAAACAATCAATTTTCTACCAAGATGAAATTTATTTAAGACACAAAAAAGCAATAAAAAAACAACGAAACACATATTTTACAAATATTAAGCGCACGTGATCATGACGTCATTATTTACAAGTCAAGCGTCAAAGATCATATCCATTACCGCTGAAAATGCAGCGTCATAGCGATTTTTTTGTTTCATTTTTTCTTTTAAAATGGGGACTTAGAGGTATAATATACAGACATACAGGTAACTGCCTGATCTTTTTTTGTAATATATCCGGCTCGACATGAATAAAAATAACGGCTTGGCAAGCCTCGCAGTTATATTATTATTATACCTGATTTATATAGCGCCCTTTTCATACAAGAGTGCACGTTCAAAGGCGCTTTACATAAGAACATTTGACGTATCGCAGATACGAATACATTTTGCAACACAGTTTTAAAAGAAATCGATCAAAGCTACTCAATTATACTATAAAACTACTCTATTATACTTATACTATAAGTGCTACGTACTTAAAAACATGCATAGTAACCCTAGATTAGAAAGATCAACAAGACACTATAAAACTACTCTATGTGTATAGCTACAAGACAATTATTGACAAAATAAAAATCTAAAACTTAAACTATAAGTACTACGTAAAAAACAAGAACAAAAACATTTTTTTTTTTTTTTTTTTTTTTTTTTTTTTTTT
>VMBQ01001948.1:37535-140323 GCA_007657795.1 Dreissena rostriformis
ATTGGTCTCGAAAACATGAAAATATGTTGTCTCTGTGAAATAAAATATTAAGTTTATTGTTTTCTAAGAAAACCTTTAAAAAAAAAAAAAAAAAAAAAAAAAAAAGGGGGGGGGGGGGGGGGGGGGGGGGAAAGGAACATTGCACAGCACCCTGCTAATTTAGTCTCGATTTATTAATTATTATTTATGTTATTTATGTTAACCACTTCATTAATATCAGCCGCGTTCTGTGAAAACTTGGCTTAATGAAAATGCGTAAAGTTTCATCCCAGATAAGCCTGTGGTGATCAGGGACAACGCTTTCCGATTTTATTGAATTTTTCATTTGAGGAAAACTCTTGTAAAGGAAAATCCAATTTAGGCATAAAGTGTCGTCCCTGATTAGCCTGTGCGAACTGCACAGGCTTATCTGGGAGGACACTGTACGCACATGCATTTAGCCCAGTTTTCCCAGAACAAGGCTCATACTGTCCATTATTTATCTCCCCCTAATGCCCACCCTGTTATTCTGCATGTCAGTGTGCCAGCGAGGATAACGTGTCGGCAGCAGACATGCTCGTACAGAGCGGGGCAGACGTCAACGTGGTCGACGACGACTGGTGGACACCGTTACACACCGCGTGTTCCTGTGACAGTGTGGAAGTTGCACAGCTCTTACTGAATGTGAGTAACGAGATATCAATGTTTGCAATAGACTTAAAGGAACCAGTCTACTGAAACGTATTTCAATGAATTTTAATTGGCCATCAGTCATACAGAGATGAGTTATGGATTGTACCATAGCCACTTATTCTAACACTATTTTATTAAACAAGACAAGTCTCTGAATAATTTCTAAGTTCTATTTATTCTTCTCTTTAGTAGAGTACAATACAAAATGATTTAAAACTATCACTCTATAGTTTTCTATTGATCTTAGGTGAGAATGATTTTCTTACAACAAAACACAGGATTATATTCTGAGGTAAAATAAATAGAGAATACTATTTTAGTTTGATTGTGTACTTAAATTTATCCTACGAGTGAAGAAAGGTTAACATGGCGAGGCTTGCCGAGCCTTGTATAAGCCTTTCTTAGACTAGTGGGATAAATTTAAGTACACAATCACACTAACATAGTATTCTATTTATCCTACAATATTTTTTTAATATAATTTATGCCTGCTGCAATCAAAATAGTAGTATTTAATTGATAAAATAAAAGCAAAAACACAAAATTAATTGTTTCTTACATTGCGTAGTAATATTAATTGCGATCTTTCCCCTTTACGGAACTCGAAATAGTCCTTAAAAATTCCACGCAAAGAAGAGTAACGAGACAAAATATCGCTATATGCCTCATTTCAAATTTAATCAGCTATCCAAATGTTACACACTCAAGTAAAACACAGACGGTTTTGTTATAACTACTATTCTTGTTTCACAACTGTAAAATACCAAAAACACAAATGGGTGCCATTTTGAAATTTACAAAATGTGTAGACACCTACGACAGGCTACGTGAAGCATGATTCAGCATTTATCCCTGCCGATATTGTTAATTTTAGTCTATAAACAACTCTTCTTTTTACACACTTTTTACTTACTGACATAAAAAAGTAAAACATCTACTGGTTATTGTTGTACTCACGAAGTTGTGTAATAACCATGTTTATTTTCGTAAAGTTTAATTTGCTTCCATGACGAGTTAAAATTCTGGACACATTTCTTCATCGCCATTCATCTTTTCCATTTTAAAACACTGGATGTAAGCAGGCAATTCTTTGTGGATAGACATTCTTTGATCAACTGACAAATGAACGACTCATTCATCAAAGAAATTACCCTTTTAATTCAACATCAATTTCATTCGAAAAGTTAAAAACAATTCCCTGACACTTTTCTTAAATTTAATCAATCAATTGTTCAACAAAACATTGAGACTGAGTTATTCGAGTACATTAGACATTTTAACAAAATCGAAAATGCAGTCTCACCAGTTTCATTCCAGTTTTATATCCCAACACTGTTATTCACATTCGTAATATTATAATAATTCATCGTAAACACACACACACTTAAACGTTAAACGACTGCGTACCCAATGACCTGAATGACGCAATCAAGTGATTTTGTCAGCTGTGTAGTAAAATATGGTCTTGCAAATTCAAACAGTTATGCAATCGGGTGAGTACTTTAGCCTCGTGGTTAGAGTGTCAGGCTACCACGCGAAAGACCCTAGTTCAATCCCCCGTTGGATCCATTTTTTTTCTTTTTCAAGTTAAATCGTCTACTAGTTTTAAGTGCATTTGACCTTTAAACAGGGTTGAAAGGCCAAAAAAAGTAGTCCCTATGTACATGTTCTAAAAATATCTGTGGGATAAACCTTATCTAAAAATATCTATGGAGAAAACCTTATGTTTTCTTTATAGGTCCTATTATGTTCTATAAAATCATTTAGCTGTAAGATAAACATAAAATTGAGATAGTTCTTATCCCATTCATTACATTAAATTATGAGAAAGGGTGTATTTTGCATTTCCCAAATTAGTTTATTTATACATGATAATGTAGGATGAGCAAAAATTCTGTTTGCAACATTTAACCAGAAACACCATCAGATTCATTAATGTGCACAACTTTGGTACGTTATTATGAATTTGCCATAGTCTTGTGTATACCTGATAATGACCCATCAACACACAAAGTTGAAAAATCTGAAGTTTCAGCATTTTCCAGTTTTGTAATTGATTGATTCAAAACCAGTAGCCACTTTAAGTGTTTTTATACACTGGAAGAAAGGGCTTAATGCACATGTGTAACATATTGTCCCAGATTGGCCTGCACAGGTAAATCAGGCACAACACTTTCCACCAAGACTGTATTTTTGTTTAGAAGAGACTTCCTGTAAACAAAAAATTCAATAAAAGCAGAAAGTGTCATCCCTGATTACCCTGTGCAGACTGCACAGGCCAATCTGGGTCAACACTTTATGCACATGTTTTGAACTCAAATCTCCCAGAGTTTTGACTACTTGCTGTCCTTTTTCGCAATTTCAGAATGGAGCCAACGTTGCTGCTATTGATGTTGACGGCTTCTTTCCCCTGGACCTGGCAGCTGAAGGGGCCGAGGTGAAATCTGTGATGCAACGACACCTGGAGCAGATTGGTAAGTTACGCTTGATTGGTCGTTGTTGGCTCAGATACTACTTAAAAGTACCCTGGGTGCTCTAAAGTATACTTCAAAGTATTTGGTACACATGTTCAGGACGCTACATATGTGTCAAAGTGGTTTGTAAGGGCATTAATCACTGTCAGTGATAGCTCTAGTTTATGTCCTGGATAAGTCAAAGTTGGTAAAAAAATCTTGCTGATTTTCACATTACATATCATAATCATTATTATTATTAACTCTTTAATACTCAGATACATATTTTAACACGTTTGTAGTTCCTTGAAAAAAATGAAATGAAATATAAAACCTTTTCTGCTAGATTCAAGTTTTATACCAACTCTTACATCCTGATGAGCTGCAAACAGCATAAAACCTGAACAGACTGCGAGTTACTTGCAGGCTGTTATGTTGTTTTTTTGCTGGTTGTATATAGCTATTTTCACTTTTCTTCTGAGTGGTAAAGAGTTTATTTCATGACTGCAGGTGTGACAGTGGACAACCTGCATCAGTACCGCCAGATACGTCCCCGGGACATGCTGAACCACATCAAGGGCCTGCCGCTGGCGGCAGACATCAACCAGCTCAATGAGGACGGTGTTGGCTTGGTGAGTTTTAATCTAGGGCAATTTATACACCCACAGGGAGGATATATGAGCCTTGTTCTGGATAAACTGGGCTTAATACATGTGCATAAAGTTTCATCCCAGATTAGCATGTGCAGTCCGCACAGGTTAATCAGGGACCGCACTTTCTGCTTTTATTGAATATTCGTTTAAAGACAGTCTATCCTTAGCAAAAATCCAGTATAGGCGGAAAGTGTGGTCCCTCGATTAGCCTGTGTGGACTGCACAGTCTAATCTGGCATGACACTTTACACACATGCATAAGCCTAGTTTTTGGTACTCAATAATAAAGCATTTGTAACGCTTTTCCTCTATAATTTGGTCAAATTCGTTTAGCACTAAAACAGTTTTTATGTTTCTCATAAATAAACTAAAGCCTGAAAAATACTTTGAGTACTAGTGCAGCCGTTATTGTGTCGCCTGACTTTGGTCAGGGGACATATAGGTGTTACTTGGTCGGCGGCGGCAGCCGCAGCAGCGTCATCCGCGCCGGCGGCGTCACACTTTTCGAAAAAGGCTCATAACTACTGTGTCCCTTCAGATATTGCTTTCATATTTGGTATGCATGTGTATCTGGACAACACCTTTCCATACCTTTCCATGCGCATACAATTTTTTACCCCTGTGACCTTGAATTTGAGGTCAGCGTTCAGAAATCTGAACCGCGATTCGAAATCTGCGACCGCAATTCGAAAAACGCTCATAAATACTGTGTCCCTTCAGATATTGCATTCATATTTGGTATGCATGTGAATCTTGACAACACCTTTATATGCACATGCAATTTTTACCCCTAGCTGTTACCTTGAACTTGAGGTCAGCATTCAGGTTTCGAAATCTGCGACAGCGATTCGAAAAAGGCTCATTACTACTGTGTCCCTTCAGATATTGCTTTCATATTTGGTATGCATGTGTATCTGGACAACACCTTTCCATGCGCATACAATTTTTTACCCTGTGACCTTGAACTTGAGGTCAGCGTTCAGGTTTCGAAATATGCGACCGCGATTCGAAAAAGGCTCATAAGTACTGTGTCCCTTTAGATATTGCTTTCATATTTGGTATGAATGTGTATCTGGACAACACCTTTCCATGCGCATACAATTTTTTGACCCCTGTGACCTTGAACTTGAGGTCAGCGTTCAGGTTTCGAAATCTGCAACTGCGATTCGATAAAGGCTCATAACTACTGTGTCCCTACAGATATTGCTTTCATATTTGGTATGCGTGTGTATCTGGACAACACCTTTCCATGCGCATAAAATGTTTGACCCCTGTGACCTTGACCTTGAACTTGAGGTCAGTGTTCAGGTTTCAAAATCTGCGACAGCGATTTGAAAAAGGCTCTTACCTACTGTGTCCCTTCAGATATTGCTTTCATATTTGGTACTCACAAGACATTTCCATGCGCATACAAGTTTTGACCCCTGTGATCTTGACCTTGAACTTAGGGTCCGCGTTTAGATTTTGAAATCTGAGACCGCGAACCAAAAAAGGTTCATAACTACTATGTCTTTAGCTTTACTTTAAACATTACATTTTTTTTGATAGATTATTTTATGCCCAGGCATCTACGATGCGGGAGGCATATAGCATTTGTCCTGTCCGTCCGTCCATTCGCATAAAAATCTTGGTTAAGCCATTTCGACCGTTTCATCTGACATCGCTTGCTACAGAGCTTTGATACTTGCATGGATGTTGTCTCTCATCACCCTGCACACACCAGCATCACCCAACCTCATTTTGACCGTGACTTTGACCTTATTTTGGACTTAGACTTATTGAAATGGGCCAATTTCTTGGTTAACCCATTACCATCAGGCGACACATCCAACTCGCAGAGTTCTAGTATTTATGTATAAACTCCAAAACCTGTGTGGCACATTGGTGGCGCATTAGCTTCTGCTTCCAGTGGTCCTGGGTTTGAAAAACGGGAAAGGCAATATTTAAGTAATTTTTTTTTCTTGCTATTATAATTAGTTTAGAGTATTTTGAACATAGATTTGTTAGATTTGTTTATAAAAATAAAAAAATACAAAAATCAGTGAACAAGTCCCTCTTAATATCTGGTTATCCAAATACCAGGTATATTGATTCTGTAAACAGATTTGGGTATCATATCAAATGAAAATCTTTATGTCCATTAGTATTGTTTTTGTATAGATAATTATTGATCTTTAAATTTGACATATAGTTTTTGTGATTATAAAAAGTACTGCATGTGTCATCAGTAAATCTGTTGTTTGTTTCAAGTTACACATTGCTGCAGCCAATGGGTATCGAAGCTGCCTGAAAGCGCTCTTCAAATACAATGTGGACGTGAACAGGCTGGACTGGTATGGCTGGACACCCTTACACGTGGCTGCACGCTTTAACCAGGTAATGTGTAACCTTAACCAGGTAATGTGTAACCTTAATCAGGTAATATGTATTCTAAACTTGATAATATGTAGCCTTAACCAGGTAATGTGTAACCTTAATCAGTTAATTTGTAGCCTAAACCTGATAATGTGTAACCTAAACCAGGTAATGTGTTACCTTAACCAGATAATGTGTAATCTTAATCAGGTAGTGTGTAACCTTATTCAGTTAAATTTTAGCCTAAACCTGATAATGTGTAACCTAAAACAGGTTATGTGCGACCTTATCCAGATTATGTTTAAACTTAACCACATTGTGTATAGACCAGGTCAAACTGACCTGTGTTATTTACCGCAAAGCATAACTGGTACTGTGATGAACTATTTTTTAATTCCAACATGTTCTAAATAAAAAAACCATCTTTAAGTTAGAGCACACTACATTCTGAATAAAAAACAATCATGAACTTAGACCACGCTATATTCTGAACAAATCATCCTGAAAGTGTTGTTTTTTTAACAGTTGAAGTCAATAGAGGTGCTTCTAAAGAAGAAAGCGAACCCTAACATTGCGGACTCACTGGGAAGTAGGCCGTCTGCAGTCACCTGCTCAGATGAAATCAGAGCCATTCTCATCAAGGCGGAGGGAAAATTTGTAAGTTGCATAGTATTACTGGAAAACATGTTTTGTCTTTTTTCTTTGAATTTTGATGTTTTGATTTGAATTTTACGTTCAATTGAAGCCTTGCTCAGAAATTCTGAGACATAATTTGTAAGTTGCATGATTGTGGAAAACTGGAAAACATATTTTGTCATTTGCAAAAAATAAATTTGGGTTGTTTTGATTTGAAATGTAAGTTTATTTTTGTGTGTTACAAAGGTAATGAGTTGGATAAATCTAAAATGGAAAAGAGGTTTTGTACGGTTTTGTGGAATTTTGATGTTTGGATTATTTAGCTCGGCTGTTTTCGAAGAAACCCGAGGTATTTGTCATAGCCCTCTCGTCCTTCCGCGTCGTAGTCGTCGTCGTCAGAAAACTTTAACATTGGCTATTACTTTTGCAATATTGAAGATAGCAACTTGATATTTGGCATGCATGTGTATCTCATGAAGCTGCACATTTTGAGTGGTGAAAGGTCAAGGTCAAGGTCATCCTTCAAGGTCAAATGTCAAAACAACTTTTTTCTTTCTTTTTTTTGGGGTTTTGCATGTGTATCTCATCGACCTGCACATCTCGGCACCCACAGCCGAGCGTTGGCACCCGCTATGCGGTGCTCTTGTTTATTTTACCCTCATTTGTGTGTGTTTGTTACGAAGGTGATGAGATGTATATATCTCACAAAAATGTGTAGTTGCTGGAAATGTTGTTGAGCTACCGGTAAAACAATTGAATCTCACTTTGAGAATGCAGGGTTATATGCATGTGAGTAAAGTGTCGTCCCTGATTAGCCTGTGCAGTGGATTTTCGTCAATAAGAGTCTTCCTTTAAACGTAAAATACAATAGAAGCAGTAAGTGTCCTCCCTGATAAGCCTTTGCGGACTGCACAGGCTAATCTGGGACAACACTTAAAGCACTTTCATTAAACCTTTTTTTCTCAGAGCGAGGCTCAATTATTTTGAACAATGCAAGAATGTTTCATGAAATCAATTCTATTACAAAGTATTCAGGGGTAGTGTCCTATATTTCCCTACCTGTATTAACATCATCTTTAAGTCATTTTCTGTAACAGCAGGCAGGCGACACCATCGCTGTCACAGACAACGCTGATAAGAATAATGCCGTCCACTCTGACGAGGACCTAGCGGGACACAGAGACAGCGTGTATGATGAGATTGGGGAGGTGTCACATGGTCATGCCTTGCCACCTGGTAGACCCACCAGGCCCCCACCCCCACCTCCACCCACTGTGTTCAGGATCAACAGCAAAACAGTGTATGTCAGTGTTTGAAACTAACTTTCAGGCCATTTTGCCAACTTTCGTTCATTTAAATATGTTTAGGATCAACAGCTAGACAGTATTTTTCAGTGTTTATTTTGAATCTATTTATTTGAGCTGGATTGCATCTAAAGCCTAAGGCTAATTAAAACGCTGTCGAGTCCATTTCCTGGGTAGAACCAGTACTCAGTGTATTTTGGGGGGAAATCTAAAAATTGCTCCCATAGGGGGTATGATCCCTGACCTCCCGGTCGCTAGGTGGAAACCATATCTTCTATGGCATAGCCACCTTGTTTATGTCAGTGTTTGAAACTTAATTTAGGCCATTTGCCAACTGTTATTTTAGATATCGGAAATATTACACTCCAAAAACATTATTGTGAGATAAAGTTTGGCTTACATCTTTTATTTTAAACAATTTTTAAATTGCCATTACAATACGGGACAAACATAAAACAAACCATTTAAGAAACATTAAAAATTATTAAAGCTTTAGACACCATCTTGGAACTTTCAATGCAATTTCATTGGGGTTTTAACCAGTTTGTAGGTATGCCACATCTCACAACTAGCCCAGCAGTTATCACTTAAAATGGATGGTACACAATGAAAAACACACAATACTTTAAAGAAAATTAATGAATACTTTTTGTACAGAGGATAGAACTGATTTGTGTCAGAAATTTAGGGTCAATTGGCTATAGTGGGCGCTTTTTATTTCCATTGTGTGTGTGATTTTTCCAATATTTTGATAATAATAATATTAATAGATTATGCTATATATAGGTTATATCTTAAAATTAGTAAAAAAATACCTTCCTAATTGTATTGTCTTGATAAAAAAAAAAACACAAAATATTTATATACATTGAGAAAACAAATTAATGGGACCCCCAATTTTATGTTGAGGATCCCTGAATATCAACCACTTGAATTCTATGGACACCAAGGCCCAGCAGTATCATTAACAATCTCAATGTTTAAAATCAACTAAAAAAATGAGATTTGAGTATCCACTCAGCTGAGTATTGTGAATGTAGGTCAGCTCACAAACAATGTCAATCCAACTCAAAGCTCAGCTATATGAGTGTGAACATATTCTCCCTCAAATTTAGGGTAAAGTAAGACTTAAAACTCAAACCAACTTCGGTGAAAACAATATTGAGCATGATGGTCAAACTCATCTTAAAAATTTTGGAAAAAAAACACCCAAGTTGAGTCAGAATATTGACTTAAGTATGTTTGATATACCAGGCCCGAGCATTAATTGTTGATGTAAAACCCTGCTTTGTTATTGCATGTTCCATGCCTTGAATACATACCATTAAATGTTGATGCAAAACCATGACTCGCTATAGCTGGTCTCATACATTGCAGACGTACACGTGGTGTGACCATCTCCAAGGAAGACGAGCTCCAGGAAGCCAAGGCCATGTACGAGGCTGTCATCATCTCTGAGGAACAAGGTGCCAAATATATTATTTAAAGTGTTTTTTTTTCTACTTTTTGTTGGTCACAAAGATGGAAAAGCCGGTTCTTTGTGCAGTTCCTCCAGAAAATTTTATTTTAAATTTAAGGTAATTTTTAAGCTACATTTTATTTTCCTTAACTTGTTTTAATTTTCTTGTTATATTTAGGACGCTCACTTTTAATAAACATCTAATTTGATTTAAAATTGTTGAAAATACTTTAATATAAATTAAGATAAATGTTATTAAGTTTCATTTCAATTGCTTAATTTTTATGGCCCACTTTGTAGAAGGCGGTATACAGCAGTCACACTGTCCTTCTGTACATCTGTACATGAGTATCCGGGTGTCCATAGAAAAATTCTTGTCCTAGTCATAACTTTGCTGTATATTGATTGAATTTAAAATAACTTGTAAACCATCATAAGACGTGTTGCATTTAACACCCATCTCCCTGCCTCAAAGGTTTAAGGTCACACTTATAGGTCAAAAGTCAAATTTGACCATCAAATTGCTTGATAATTCCTGTCTTAGCCATAACTTTGCAAAATATTGATGAATGTTTTAATAACTGGTACCAATGTAAACTATCATAAGATGACATGTCACATGTAACACCCCTCTCCCAAGATGACATGTCACATGTAACACTCCTTTCCCAAGATGACATGTCACATGTAACACCCCTCTCCCAAGATGACATGTCACATGTAACACCCCTCTCCCAAGATGACATGTCACATGTAACACCCCTCTCCCTAACCTCTAAGGTTGACATGTCACATGTAACACCCCTCTCCCTTACCTCTAAGGTAATGGTCTGACATGTCACATGTAACACCCCTCTCCCTTACCTCTAAGGTAATGGTCAAAGCTAAATTGTTGCACTCAAACAGTTTGTCCAGACCGAAACTTTGTCATTCATCATAATTTTTAAATAACTTACCACAAGTGACCACCATCGGGAGACGGTGTTCTCCCTACCTCAAAGGTAAAGGTCACACTTCGAGGTTAAAGGTCAAATTTTGACATAAAACTGCTTGTCCGCAATTTAACTTTCTCATTCATCATATAACTTTTAAATAACTTACCACAAGTGATCTCCATCAGGAGATGGTGTGTTGCTTGAATCAACCGTCTTCCTATCTCAAAGGTTAAGGTCACACTGGGAGGTAAAACATCAAATTTGGCTATAAAATAGCTTTTTTCTGACATACATTGTAAGTGGGCTTTAAGTCATAAGTGGAATGTAGGGGGCATCCATGCCGTAAGGATACATGTCTTATTTTAACTAGATTTAAATGTATTTTAAACTTTTTTTAAGCAATTAAACATATAAATGGAGCTTAATTTATACGGAAATTTCAAACCGTTTATGGCATTTAATACTTAACTTGGATGGGGGACCTCAATTGATGCTTTCTAAAGTATTCCAATCGTATTTAAATTAACTTCCAATAGTAATCAATTAGATTGACATCACCTGTTAAGCGGTTTAACCATTTGATAAAAAAAGGATGTTGAATTTGTTTGTGATTTACAAAAAAGCACATGGTAAAGTTTGTGATTGTGGATGATTGGAATTTATCCTGAAACAATTGCTGTTGAGTTTTCAACAATCTCTGGGGAGGAGTTTTTACTTTAAATAGCCAATTCGAAAGCCGTGGAATATTTCAGAAGGGAAAGCTAAGCCAGGAAGGAGGACTGATGTTGATGAGAAGGAGAAGGCTGGAGGCTATGAATCAGTGGCAATATGGAAATCAGGGAGTAGCAAAAAGGTAATATGTTTCGGTATCAATAATAATCATAATGGAAATCAGGGAGTAGCAAGAAAGTTATATGCTTCCTTATCAGTAACTATCATAATGGAAGAGCATAGACGTTGTCTTGCATCACTACTTTCATCACCTCAGAACTATTGCACAATATGAGTGTTTTATTTGATCCACCATTGTTTGTAACTTGTGCTGTTTGAATGCGTTAATCACAACTTCTTGTTCAAACTTTTACTTAATTGGCAGACCCATATTAGGTAACAATGTCTCATGTCAGCGTCACAGGGCCATTGGGGATTATAATCACAAGAAAATCTAATACTAATATGGAAATATCAGTTTGGAAGTAATGTTATAGAAACATATCAGCATTTAGCATCTTTTGCAAGTTAGTAATTTTGTTGTTTTACTTTGTAGAATATGTTGTTACGGGACCAGCTTATAGTGATTGCCCCCTCGGTCCGTTCGTTCATCCATACTTGAGGTTAACTTGATATGACACTGTTTATATAACATCAATAATGCTTCCTAAAACTGTGATACTTGGATTGATGTTGTCTTTGAACACTATAAGCTCTAACACATGAACCTGACCTCATTTTGACCTTGACATTGACCTACTTTTTAGTCAAATACCTATTGAATGGGCCAATGAATCAATACTGACAAGGCTTCCACTGGGGGCATCAGTGCTTATTGAATGGGGCATCTTCATGTATGTCTTACATTTATGACAAATGAATAATTGAAATGGACGTGATGACAAAACATAGAAAGGCTATAAAGCTAATGGTTTGGAGTACCAGTAATCTTTAAAAAATATCTTTAAACAAATATAAGGAAATTATCAGACAGCCTGTCTTTTTTTAAACATGTTCGCAAAGGTATTTATACGCGTATGTTCATTTTCAGGGAAAGTTAACTACATGCTCTACTACAGACAATCTCATAACGCTGACAACCATCAAGGATGAGGCCGTGTTGAAAGAGCTGCAAGCGCGATATGAGGCAGGCCAGATATACACGCTCATCGGCGATGTCCTTATTGCTGTGAACCCTTTTAAGGACATAGAGATTTATTCAAAAGATGTATGTATTTCATTGCATAATAAAATTTAATTCCAGTATAATGCCCCCACCTGGTATTTCAAACTTTTGTCATAGCCTTTGCCCATTGTAAGTCATCAGTTTTGCATTAACTTGTAATTGAAACTACATCTTCTTCCTAAAATCTGAGCAGATTTCACGAAACTGCAGAGAAATGATCCCTTGGGCAAATCTCTGTAAGTTGTTGCACTGCAATTAAGTCATAAAGCGGAAAATTCATTACATTTTGAAAACAAGGCCCAAAGGTGTAATATTTGGTTAAAACACTTGCCATGCACTGATGGTTGATTGGTTAAAACCCTTGCCATGCACTGACAGCTGACTGGTTAAAACACTTGCCATGCACTGACGGTTGATTGGTTAATACACTTTCCATGCACTGACGGTTGATTGGTTAATACACTTGCCATGCACTGATGGCTGATTGGTTAAAACACTTGCCATGCACTGACGGTTGATTGGTTAAAACACTTGCCATGCACTGACGGTTGATTGGTTAAAACACTTGCCATGCACTGACGGCTGATTGGTTAAAACACTTGCCATGCACTGACAGCTGATTGGTTAAAACACTTGCCATGCACTGACGGTTGATTGGTTAAAACACTTGCGATGCACTGACGGCTGATTGGTTAAAACACTTGCCATGCAATGACGGCTGATTGGTTAAAACACTTGCCATGCACAGACGGTTGATTGGTTAAAACACTTGCGATGCACTGACAGCTGATTGGTTAAAACACTTGCCATGCACTGACGGTTGATTGGTTAAAACACTTGCCATGCAATGACGGCTGATTGGTTTATATAGATTTATATACTAAAATGGATAAAAAAATCAATATATGCACCCTGAGGTTTTATATTTGTTCTGTAACATTGTATAGTGGTTCTCTACTAAGTTTGTCTGAATTATGCTAAGATGTCAAAACTGGCTATGTCATGAGGGGGCCACATGGTTAATATAAATGAGTATACACTTATTAAACAAAATAACTTTTACCATTTTACTCTCTCGAGCCACATTTTTAATGTAACCAAGGTGAGTAATCCATGGCCATCTTGGCCCTCTTGTTTATAAATATTTTGATGGTTTTCTTGTTACATGTACTTAAAAAAGTTTTACTGCTTAATGAAACCTTTGTTAATATATTGCACATCCAAAATGTATAAATATATTGAAAATAGCTTTTCAGGTTTTTATGCAAACACAATTATTCAAATATATAAAGCAGACTGAGTGTTTGTAGTTGTCAGACAGTGTAAGTATATTGCCATGCACAATACAACCTAGCTCTTGTCAGACAGTGTAAGTATATTGCCATGCACAATACAACCTAGCTCTTGTCAGACAGTGTAAGTATATTGCCATGCACAATACAACCTAGCTCTTGTCAGACAGTGTAAGTATATTGCCATGCACAATACAACCTAGCTCTTGTCAGACAGTGTAAGTATATTGCCATGCACAATACAACCTAGCTCTTGTCAGACAGTGTAAGTATATTGCCATGCACAATACAACCTAGCTCTTGTCAGACAGTGTAAGTATATTGCCATGCACAATACAACCTAGCTCTTGTCAGACAGTGTAAGTATATTGCCATGCACAATACAACCTAGCTCTTGTCAGACAGTGTAAGTATATTGCCATGCACAATACAACCTAGCTCTTGTCAGACAGTGTAAGTATATTGCCATGCACAATACAACCTAGCTCTTGTCAGACAGTGTAAGTATATTGCCATGCACAATACAACCTAGCTCTTGTCAGACAGTGTAAGTATATTGCCATGCACAATACAACCTAGCTCTTGTCAGACAGTGTAAGTATATTGCCATGCACAATACAACCTAGCTCTTGTCAGACAGTGTAAGTATATTGCCATGCACAATACAACCTAGCTCTTGTCAGACAGTGTAAGTATATTGCCATGCACAATACAACCTAGCTCTTGTCAGACAGTGTAAGTATATTGCCATGCACAATACAACCTAGCTCTTGTCAGACAGTGTAAGTATATTGCCATGCACAATACAACCTAGCTCTTGTCAGACAGTGTAAGTATATTGCCATGCACAATACAACCTAGCTCTTGTCAGACAGTGTAAGTATATTGCCATGCACAATACAACCTAGCTCTTGTCAGACAGTGTAAGTATATTGCCATGCACAATACAACCTAGCTCTTGTCAGACAGTGTAAGTATATTGCCATGCACAATACAACCTAGCTCTTGTCAGACAGTGTAAGTATATTGCCATGCACAATACAACCTAGCTCTTGTCAGACAGTGTAAGTATATTGCCATGCACAATACAACCTAGCTCTTGTCAGACAGTGTAAGTATATTGCCATGCACAATACAACCTAGCTCTTGTCAGACAGTGTAAGTATATTGCCATGCACAATACAACCTAGCTCTTGTCAGACAGTGTAAGTATATTGCCATGCACAATACAACCTAGCTCTTGTCAGACAGTGTAAGTATATTGCCATGCACAATACAACCTAGCTCTTGTCAGACAGTGTAAGTATATTGCCATGCACAATACAACCTAGCTCTTGTCAGACAGTGTAAGTATATTGCCATGCACAATACAACCTAGCTCTTGTCAGACAGTGTAAGTATATTGCCATGCACAATACAACCTAGCTCTTGTCAGACAGTGTAAGTATATTGCCATGCACAATACAACCTAGCTCTTGTCAGACAGTGTAAGTATATTGCCATGCACAATACAACCTAGCTCTTGTCAGACAGTGTAAGTATATTGCCATGCACAATACAACCTAGCTCTTGTCAGACAGTGTAAGTATATTGCCATGCACAATACAACCTAGCTCTTGTCAGACAGTGTAAGTATATTGCCATGCACAATACAACCTAGCTCTTGTCAGACAGTGTAAGTATATTGCCATGCACAATACAACCTAGCTCTTGTCAGACAGTGTAAGTATATTGCCATGCACAATACAACCTAGCTCTTNTGACGTCAGAAAGTCACTATTGAAATCGATTTCCTCATGGATTATTATCGTCTGCTAGTATCTTATAATCGATACGAAATTTAAACCTTTCTTTACCGAAGACATGTATTCGCTACTTCAAATAAATGAAATTATTTTTTTATAGAAATTAATTTTTATTAAGTATGACAAAGCATGAAATCAATGCAATTCAAAAATGGGACATCAATACTGTTAAAAGCTATTAATAAATGCTCAATTGCTCCATGGGTGGATGTGAAACAGAATGACATATTAATTGACTTACTGACATAAACTCATTGACTGATATGTATATGATATTCTTCCAATTGACTTATTTTATTTTACCACGCTGAGTATTAGAATGTGTGTAATATTTAACTTGTTATTCAATGAGAAGGTACACTAATAAATATGTAAGCATGTGTATATTATTTTTAACTTCTTTGTTAAATGTGTTAAACGCTCGAAAAATTCCATTTTGATGTTTACTTGCTACTCAATGCCTTAAACCAATTGAAAAGCTGTATTATAATTATACATTTTTGAAGCAAGTACAAGTATATATATTTTGAGTTTAGCATTAAAGTAAATCTTTCATATACAGATATATTAGCCTTTTTATCATGTTTATATTTTACATTACAGAATAACAATAACAATAAGCTTTCTGAAAACATACAGTATTACTAGCTCAATTATATCCCTTTGCAGTTTTATTACTACATACAATGGAATTCATGAAGATATTTTAGAAGTCTCTGACAAAACAAATAGTTGAAGACTATTTTTACATGAAGCACATTAATAAGATTCAAGTTAAAACAAAGAACACAAAACAACGCACACAATGCGTCTAGAAGAAATATCTTGAATATAATAATTACACTGTCTACAATGATACCCTAGAGACGCCATCGAACTGATGTATTTAATTAACCGACTGTACATACTTTTAACAAGATTGATTGTTTAAAAAGCGACTGCGTAAACATCTGGCTAAATAAGGAACTGTTTGAACAGTTACTAGGTGCCAGTCGAGTGTTACTATATTGAGCGTATTGCATGACTTTTAATACAAATACAAATGTTTTCCAAATCTAAATATTCTTGCGGCTAATATTCTAAGGTTAAGTGTTACCCATAAAACAAACAGCGTGTATGAAGGATTTTTATCAAAATGTCGATAATCAATGCATATATATATTTGTTTTAATAACACATTTGGCCATTAATCTTAACACATTAACCTCATTTACTTTCATTTACAAGAACACAGTATTGGTGTTGTATTATAATACCCCTCTTCAATTATGGTATGTTTCTTGAAAAAACGTAGAAGGATATATAACAAAGATAGGGTTTACATTGCATTTATCACATTGATATATTATGGCCTCCCTGAATATTTCCGCTTTCAAATTACGATAATACATATCGTGCATTCTTGATACGGATATTTAGAGACACCTGAATATATATTCAAGTATATAACGGTCGTATTTCGACCTTAACCGAGAGCCTAAGTATACATGCGCACAGTAACTAAGTAATTGTTTCATTCGAAACGCGAATGTGTTTTTGTTAATTTGTGTTTGTGTTCATAATCTATTTATATGGTTATTGAACCAGCATTTATTTAAATTACAGCCTTCCTGTCAAGCGTATAGCATAAATGATATGAATCGGAAGTAAATATTTCATTGTGAAAGTGTCTCTTAAGGCACATGTGGCTTGTCCTTTATTAAGATATGTGACACTTAACTTAACTTTTACCTTTTATTACAAAAAAAATCCAACAGCGTTAAATTAACCGTAACTGCATCAGTGACAGAAATATGCATGTGCATTTTTACTTAACAAAAAACGGGATATATGTGTAATGTGCTTTCGCGACTTAGACCGTGAAAGAACCTGCTTTTTTGTCATTTGTGTAACATATTGATGCACAGTTAGAAAACATGTATACAACATTCACGGAAATGCCATATCAAACAGTATAACAGTGCATAAATCACAGTGCATCAAAGTAACTTGTATCGAAAATGTGAATAACATATTATAATGAACACATTAACAGTCGTTTTGTACGGTTTTACCGATAAATGCAATGTGCAAAATGAAAAAAAGATCGTATACAGGTTTTGAGACACTGATTGTCTGCCCAATAAAAAGAATGTCAAACAAAACCTAATGAGAGAGTTCTCACCCCGTCACCCCGTGCTGGCGTTTTAACAGCGAGTAAGGACGCGGTATCATGGCCAAGAACACCAGGAGATCATCGTGAGAACGCATGACACGGCCGCTTAACGACAATAAGCCAGCGACCTTTCGGCGACTATAGACGCAGAAGCAACGCAGAGCAAACGCCAAGGTCGCATTTGGGTCGTATAAGATATAAGATATGAATAGCAAGAAGTGTGGACGCCGTGACGTCACCAATGTTTGACGCATTGCCGTAGATAGATAGCAGCATCAAGCACGCAGCGAATACGCTAAGGACGTTGAGCGGGAACGCCGCGTACGAACGAAGAAAACGTGACCCGCTGCGTGATGTTTTACGGTTTTTGGATTTCTTTGAGTACCACAGATTTGTTTTTATGATATCTTATATCGGCGTTTTCCAGAAACTGTGTGACGGGGATATTAACAACCGGTCAATGACTTAATAATCCGATTGAAAAAGCAACGAAAATCATCTTAACATCTAAAACAATATCATTCTATGTATTTCTTGTATCTTGTATCTTGTTATATTCCTTAAATTATTCACATTGACGAGTTCATTGTACTCTTGAAAACATTATTAATATAGACAAGTTATTAGAAATCCTCGTTATGTTAGCGCCCATTATTACTGTTTGATGATGATGAATTCTTAATAAATGTAATACAATAATAGTGGAATGATTATAAACTTACAGCCTGGTCGTTCACATGCGTTACTGGCGGTCAAGAACTTTAATAAAACTTTGGTTAATAAATGGAAAACATATAGCAATTATCCTGCGGAGGTACATTAAACGATGAAAGGTGTCTGACGAAATACGTATGAACGTGATTTAAAAGTACAAATATATCGGTATGAGTGGCAGAAATATATTGGGTAATCTCTTCACAATAAACATTGAATATTTATTGTTAACATCTTAATATTGGCGGATTTCAATATAGATGGGTACTTTAAATAAAAATGAAAATAAATTAAACGCCATATGTCAGTTGGTTCACGTAATGTTGCTCTATCTATCACACAAACCGACCTAATAGAAATCAGTAAATTTCTCATTGCGATCAATATAAAGAAGTGAAGACGTGCTTGCGATCAAACAGTATCAATATCATGTACCGTTTCATTTTGTAAACAGTATGTTGTAATGTGTCTTTTTGTAATATTGAAACTCTCGTTTGTTTTGTCATCGTGTTCGATATTTTACATTATGGGTCATTCTAGTATGTGTACTTTCCATCTTGCTGAATGACAAGTGTTTTTATCTTACATTAATACTTCAATAAGCAAAAAGTAGGCCGATGTTTGTATGTACATGAAATTGTGTAACACGCTATTGTCTATGTTACTAGTATGTGTGTCTTGTATTTCTACTTTATTTATAATACTTGCATAAATTAAGAAAAATGCAAAACATTTCCAAACTTTTTTGCAACATTTCGGCTGACGCTTTCATCGGGTTTATATAAGATGCTGTTAAAAGAGAAATTATAGGATTGTAATATATTAGATTTTATTTGATTGAAAGACGCTGCATTCAGTGGGTGACAATTTTGTTAGAATACTTTATTTGGAAGGCTTTCATACTGCATCCAAAACAATTATAAACTTTGATTTCTGTAATCAATCAAATCGACAGCGTCAAAGTTCAACCCGTCGCCGAGCTTCCGACAGATCTAACAGATCTGAAAGCCGGTTGAACTGTACAACATGCAAATATGAATGACAGGTAGGAGTTGATGGTATTTAAACTTCTGTTGATGCCCAATGAAAGTATTCGCCAACGTTATTTTGAAATGAACAAGCAAATAACATTCTTTTTAAACTGATTATACCTGACTATTTAAAAAACGATGCTTGATATACAATCCAGTGACCGTAAGTGAATATGTAATAGCCTAATAGGCAGTAGTGGGTGTAACAGGATTTATTGCGTAAAACGATTTTTTTGGATAACACGAAATGTTCCAACTTGCCAGATAATAACTGAATATGAGAAACCGGTTCAGAAAATGTTCGGCAAAGCTAGTTGGCTATGTGTCGTAGGCAGAAATATAACAACATACATTTGCGTTTGTTCCCAGCTCAATTCCATTTACTTATGTCATGATGTGTAATACGGGGCTGATTAAGTTAATTAAAACATACGCAGAAAAGCGAGATTCGTTGTCGCAAACAATAAACTGCTGGACTCATTCCATGGAGAAACTGATCATGTTAAATTACATGTATCACCGAATGTTATCATTGTATGTAAAATAACACCACCAGTGCTATTTATATATCCAAGTAAATGTATGTAGTAATAACTTGCGACCATAGAGCAGAGAAAGTGCGAAAAACGTGCAAACATTCACTGAAACGCTTTCTTGGTCGCATTCTAGCAGTTATAAGTTTATCAAAACCTCAAGTATTTAAACAACTATTCAAAAACGCATAAGTTAATTAAAAAAAAACTATATTTTGGAAATAACAACTTAAAAAAGACGGCTAATGAATTGAAATTACAATAGCGAGCTTCTTTAAAGCCTTCGCTAGCTAAATTGTATTTCGAGTGTACAAAAAATTCAAATGTTCAAGATTTTCACTATAAAACGTATTGAAATATAATGCTCTCAAAAGTCTTCCTACAGATTAGAATTATATTTAAGTTTGCTATATCTAACAGACGTTGTGTTAATGTTTCCGTAAAAGAAATAACAAACGGAACAATCCTGTCTTATTGCTGTTTGTTAACGAATATAACTTAGAGATAAGGGATAAATACGTTTTCTATGTGATATTTTGCATGACGATAATCAGTTTTTGTTTTTTTCTTGAAGTCTTTGTAAGATTTATGTCCTGAATACTATGGTTTTTAGTCAGATAAAAGTCGACACAAATAGAAAGAAACTAAGAATAATCTTTCATTAATATTAAAAAAAGACCATTTAGGAAAATTAAAAGAGCAACTGTATTAACCCCAATTATAGAAATTCGTTTTCTGTTTTTACTCCAAACAAATTTCATAAAAACTTAGTTAATATGCATATAACACGCGTGTACATATTTGTGTAGGTTTCTGTGAAACCAAGTGGAAAATCAGTAAAACACATGGCAAGGAACCAATTGCCAAAACGGTACAGTACGGCACAAAACGAAACAACATATACACATAGTAAAATAAAGCTGGGGTCACCGCCTTGGAACGGTCAATGCTAAGCATTGGGGGTTTAAACCAGTTAATGAGCGCTCAACCTCACACTTGGTCTTGGTCTTAAGTCTTATACATGTATTAAATGTGAAGCCATGACAGCGGATTTAGTACATGTCTGTATGCTTAATTCTAAACAATCAATTTTCAAAACACATGGACATTTGGTTGAATATAAAGAAGTGAAACTCTAGGAGCTCCAGCAGTATTTCAATTATATCATACACACCTTCGTGGTCCTTTATTTATGGCAAAGAACCAATTACCAAAACAGTACAGTACGGCACAAAACGCATTATACAAAGCAACACAAGATAAGTTAATAGTATTACCTGATCTTCTTTAAAGGTATCGGAGTTGTTATATTTCAAAAAATGAATTTTATTTTATAAAAATACACTCTTTTTCTTCGAAATATGTTACAAAATTAAACGTTTCTCTACCGGAATTTATATTAAATAATGTATTTTCTATTTTCATTTGCATAAGTCTAACACTTCTATGAATCATGAATATGATGAATTTCTAATTATATTTGGAAAACAATGTGTCATCAATAACGTTTGCGTCTGTTTGCCTACACATCTGCTAAGTTATAATTTTCATTGAAAGAAAATTAAAATACACATCCGATCTGAAATTCAGATAATACAAGAAAAATAATTGATTAAATTATATGCGAAACCAAAGTGGAAAATCAGTAAATTTGCCAAGTTTAGAGAAACTTTCATCGCAAGTTCGTTTTGCTTGCGGTTATTGTGCAGTTATTTATTTTACACCAAACCGATATTTGCTTATTTTCATTTATATTATTAATTATTATATGCACAAATTATTTCTAAAAATATCGAAAATAAATTATATAATAAACAACCACAACAGCATCTTTGTGTATATCTTTAATATTTGCTTTACTTCGTAATTATAGGTGCAGACGTTTTTTTTCATAGAACGTTCTGTCTGTTCCATTTACTTGTTTATGTGTATAAAATATGAATAAATTAAAAGCGAAATGTAAGAAACCTTTACGATCATGGTTATTGTTTTGTGTACGTTAGGCACAAATTTCATGCAAGAAATGTGCTTGGGATTGAACAGCGTCGACAATAACACTGACATATCTTTGTAAATGGTTCATTACTTATTTAAGTATACCAAAGACCGTTGTGATGCAAAACCGGCTAAAGTATCAGATTTATTAACCGGTTGAAACAAATGCAATACTCTTCAATTAAAAGTTTACATTGTGAACCAAAATGCATCTTCTATCCATCGTCTGAGCAAAAAACAACTGTCTTACGTTATAGACAAGTTTATTTATTGTGAAACATCTAAACAGAACTACTATTCGCAGTAATATGTGATCCAAAATCACTGTATCTGCTTCATTATATTCACAAGAAACTTATAGCCTTATATCCAATAAAGTTTTGCTAACGTCAATTCATTTTCTGATAAAAACAAGCTTACCATGCAGAATTTGGCGTAACTGTATATTTGCAAACAAATATAAGGTTCAATAGTACTTACGACAAATTTGCGTGGGTAATGCAGGGAATACTAATGTTTATGGAAACACAATTGAAACCTAATAATTTGGGAAAATAACAAATAAAGGAAAGGCGATAAAACGATTGAAGAAGACACTAATGGAATGCATATCAACGTGATTAAATCTTAGAATAACATCTCGTGATTGATGAGAACGTCTGTGAAACACTTATCATCGTATGTTACATTTTGCTCAGTTGTACAAAACGGAGCGCGTTCATTTTCGAATCTACTTTTATTTTATTTTTAATTCAAACTTATATGTGCATTGATATTCAGTGTGGGTCTACATACTAATGTATTAAAGTTGGTCACTGTTCAAATGATAATATTATGTTTTACAGAACCTCTCATGCCGGTTGTATCAAAAGGGAATCACAATAACGCAACTCAACTTAACTACGTTTATAAATTTAATAAAGGCTTTTGGCAAAATATTCCCAGTAGTTAACACAAAACGTAACACATGTTTGTAGTTGCTAACACATCATCTTACATATAAAGTATTTTCACGTGTTAAATTTTATTCAAAAGATCATACATAGTTTAAATATTGTATCATTATATGTTGTGCTCATCTGATTATAAAAGTTATCTACAGTGTTTCCACCCATATACCAATTATATAGAAATTCTTTAAGGACAACGTCACATTAACTTCATTGAAAAAAGTCATGCTATTCACAATCAATTATATTATTTTCGTTAAAACAAAACTGACATAGTCCCAAATTAAATGCAACATGTAATTGCCTTCCAACTTTACTATTTAATCTGTGGTTGGAGCACTTAAACTTGGCAAAGGTTGTCTTATAGTTTAGCTGTATTTCCATCTGCAAATACCTTTCGGTGTTAAATAGAGACTTGTAGTTCGTATAATAGTTACATCTTGATGCATTGATGCATTGGATATATTATTGTGGATGACGAAGTCAACTATACGCTAAAAATTGTATACAAATAAATCTACGTTGCCAACATGCTGATACATGCAAACGAGCCCGAAACAATATCTGAATATTAATGATTTTACATTCGTTGCAAATTAAAATTTGCAACGGTTGTTGAGATCGTAATTATGCATACTGTCAACGTTTTTCGACGGCATTCTTCTTGTTGTTCATGTAGATTGTGAACGTCAATGTGTTAATATGATATTATTATGAAGTAACATACATCGTTACGGAGCATCCACAATAATAAGTTTTAATACGTGCTTTGCATCATTAAAAAAACATTCATTCACAAAATATATATTGCGGATTGCAATTTGAAATGAAACGAGGGAACCTTTATTGAACCATTATTTTTAGCAAATTTATTGCGTTTAAATTAATAAGGTTTATGGTTTCGGCTCACTGACTTGAAACCAATAATTTAATTTGACGCCGAAAGAAAGACAGTGTACTCAGTATTTACCACTGATTTGAATCGATATAATAGATGTTTTTTCCTAAAGAACAACATAGTTATGTACTGACTTAATGAACATTAAAACGTTCCGTATTCACAATTTGGTATATTTACATATATGTAATACTCAGTTGGATAACTTCCTGATCGCAGTTCGAAGGAAAATATTGCAACTATAGAAATAATGCTTTCAGTGAAAAACGTGGAATGCATGTTTTCGTATTTATAACTAAAGTTATCAACATAAGTTTTGCTAATGTAAAAACAGTTATTACAAAAGAAGTTAATATCGTATGATACATCGACCAAAAACTCGGTGTTTTCCTTTTTATCAACGTTTCGGCTTACGCTTTCATCAGAATAACACAAATAATTATTATTTTTGATAGAAGTTAATGTACAACACATATTAAGGGGTCGTGTCTTTTCGTATCTTTTACAAACGCATATATTAATTGAATTGCAATTCAATTCTTTTTTTCTTGGTTTTACAAAGTATAAAATCCATGGCAACCCATGTTAAGACGGATAGTCAGGTCCGCACATAATGCAGTCGTCAAGACTCAACGACGACCCGAACATAAACTCCAAATTACACAACCACGAACGTGAAGACGGATGGCTAAGTGGCTTCGGCGCTTGGCTTTTACTCCATGGGTCAGTGGTTCGAGCCTTGGTGTGGTTAACTTTTGTTTCTCTTTATTTTCTTTTTTTTTCACTTTTATTCTTGATTTTATATAGGAGCTCTTTAGTTCTGACGTTTATATTTATCAATTTAAAGCATTTAATGACAAACTTCACAACATTCCAAAACCTGTGAACAAGTCCCTTTATGGAACAAACGTCAGTTTAACACGAATAATAACGATATAACAATAATGCATAGAAAATAAATTGCGGGACGGTGAGTAAATTTTATAAAACTTTAAATAAAAAATAACCAAATCCACGTAAAAATATGTATACATTAAAGTTGCAGACGGTCAGTTACATACAACTCTTACTAAAATAGGAAGTGATGCATCTTATTAATTAAGATCTTTGTTGTATTGGTGTATATTATTATCCATAATCAATATGAGTAAACCAATAAAGTTGTATATGTATTATCTTAATAAGCTGCTGAACAATTAAATGAAAGACTTGTAAAAAACGATATAACGTGCAAGACAAATGTCGGTTCGCAGAATGCAATAATAATTTTACAAATCACCATAACATTAAGATTGGTTCGGTAACATAATACTGCAGTAGTATATGTTTGATAAGATTTCTATAATATTGTTAATGCAGTAATATGACATAACTTTGCAAAAAAAAATCGAGGCAAATGTGTGAATAAAGCACGTGTTTTTATGTGAACTCTTAAGCTGAAATATACATTTCAAACTGAGTTTCCCAAATGCATCATTTTTGTATAAAACAAATCAACATATAATATGTATGTGATAGAAACCATATAATTGCGAATATGCATTTTTTTTATCACATTCCATAAATGAAGACCTCGTGCTTTATTCATAGTTTAGTGCAGCTGAAGTTTCCTTTCGTTTATATTATATGGCTGGACCATGCACAATGTAAACCAGTTCAATAAGAAGTACATATATGTTCAGACTTTACTCGTTAATGGCAGAGACGATATGTTCTTATAATTTTCACTTGTAGCCTGAACAGTTATTGACATAAGCCTGGATTAAGTTGTCAAAGACCGGTGGAGAAAGCAAGAAAAAATAATCCGATCAGTGTATTTTACATCCAACATGTGTATATGTATTTGCCTTAGACCATAAACAAACAGAAAACAGCAATTCTGATGTTTATCGTATCGTTTTATGTCAAAGACGGAGTTCCATTACTATAACCTGCAATTCAGCATAATTGCGTCACGTTTTGTACTAATAAAGTTTATATTTGCTTGCAATAACTCACTATCGATTAACTATATACAATAAAAGCGTACTGTATTTCATCGGGTTCATTATACATAGTCACTGACCGAGAGCTATACCAATGGCCTGGTATATTTTTCTAAGAGAAATAATAATCTAAATACTCTATTCTTGTGAAAGAAACGCAAATATGTTCGACGTTTGCTGTATGAACTGTGTATCATTAACATTTGAAAACCACAAGCCATCGTAGTTTTAGTTATATTATTTGCACGCACTAGTGTGTTGTTGTTTCGTTGTTGAATTTTTGCTAAAATGAGCTATACGAAATCTTTTTTATATTGACACAAGTGGTATGTGTGTTTTATTGGATATTAATACGGTAATTATATAATGATGTCCAGCTAACCTGAGCCGAAGCAGGTTTTATTAAGAATGTATCCCAATCTGTTATCCGATATTATATTTGTCTTTATATCGCCCTGAACACCCAGAGGCAATAAACGTCTTAACAATAAAATTCATTTAAATCGGATCTTAATTGCCTATTTAGATGGCAAAGTATTTATGGCCATGACTATCATAGCCTGCAACATATGGTTTATGAAATATCATCGGCCATGGTTTTCATAAGAAAATGATATGCACATTGAAAAATGGTGTGTATAAAAACAAATGTTAAGTAAGTCAAAAGTTGTTATTTGATTCTCAATACAAACGTGTTGTTTTCCTAATGGACATGTGGTTCAGATGGAGTGGACCTAATTTCACGGAGTAAAGTTTTGCCAATCAAATTACCGTGAGCTTAAATCATGTTTCTATATGCGAATATTCATGTGACACAAGCGTACTTAAAAGTAAAATGTTGCATGTACCTAGTGGTGGTTAGCTGAGTTCCGAATAAGGTCTTTTTTACATGAGATACTGTTGAAAATAAAATGCTTTTATATTAAATAAAATTATTCACGTTTATACCACGATCGTGTAATTGTGTGCAAATCACTTGTATGTGGTTGGACATTGTTATCAATTTCAATTTTGCTTCAATACAAGAGCCACATTCAAAATGGACATTTCTGGTTTATTCCCGTTCATAGCTTGACACTAGTCACCAATTCGTCGACCTCAATGTTATGTTTTGGTGAATGTTTGCGTGCGATAAATTCAAATCTATGTTTTCGCTACTTGTATTCAATTGAAACGTCACACATGTACCGTTGTCATCGTTTAAGTAAAATGCTTGCAATAACCTGCAATTTTGTCACGTTTTAAAATTTGCGTGCGAATACCCATTATCTCAACATTGATTAATTATATGCAATTAAAACATTCTTCATATATTCGGTTTCATTATGCATGGTCACTGGCCGAGAGTCATACATCTTACCTGGTATAGTCGATTAAAGCACCTATTTGTAATCTAAATATGCTATTGCTAAAGTTTAAATGTACCCTACGTTATTATTACAGAAATGTACGACATGAATTCGCGGTCAAACTATCAGGTTACTGACATGACATATTAAGTAAACAATCAAAGCGTAAGAACCTTCGAATGCGATTTCTTGTTGCATATAATTGCTAGGAGAAACATACACTTTCATTAATTGTAAACCGTCATATTTAAACAGATGCGCGGTCGATACATTTTGTAGACATTGTTTGTTTTTCATGTGCTTGATCTCTCATTCGTACGAGACAAAAATGTTCATCTCGAAACTGTTTTCCGGCTGCTATTTCATTTTGAAATTGATTGATTATGACAGAAATAATAATCTTAAAACTAATATGTTTGACGTTTGCTGTAAGAACTGTAAATCATTTTTTTTTAATCATATGCTACCGTAGTTTTAGTTTAAGTGAGCGATATAACATTTTCTTGCGACAAAAGTTGTATGTGTTTTATTAAATATTAATATGGTCATTATATTATGATATCAAACTAACCTGAGCAGTGGCATTTTGTATTAAGAATCGATCACGACCGGTAATCTGATATTACACTAACATAATATCGCATTTGAACGCCAAAGGCAATTAACCTGTTAAAATTTAGAATGTATTCAATTCGTATCGTAGTTGTCTTATTAAATGCACAAGTATTATTAATGATCATTGTAATCAAAGCGTGTAACATAAGATGTATGAATTTATTTAGTACCAGTTAAATTTGATTAATATAAGAATGTTATATTGAAACGTCATTCACTATAAAATGCTGTCTACAATTGTTATTTCTTTGCATGTATACAGTTTAAACTATATATTTGGAAAGCAATACATTTTTAGACAGTGCTCACTGAAGGGATGATATATATCTTAATGAAACTTTGGCCAATTATTAACTTAAATTTGTTCCCTTTGCGAGAAAGTTGTACATATGTGTATCAATATCAAATTCTTCTTTAAATTTGGTTCTTATTTAATAATTCGTGACAAAATGTGTAAGCAGTTTAAGTGTTTGACATTTACTTTTTTCTGATACAGTTAATCATGTTAATAGATTGGGAGTGCATAGATGATATTTATCTAAACCGATACATCAATATAACAGAGGAATTTGACGTGCAATGCATTAACTTTATTCTAATGGTACCATAAATCAAATGTTGTTTACCTCAATCAAATTCATAAGATCAAGTCTAAACCAATACCGACACGTTTACTCGTATTTGTTACAGAACTAATATGTGTTTATATGTGTAATTTCCCAAAAGGGTATTTTCTTCTACATGACTGAGTTTTCTACTTTATAAGCAAACATAAGTTTTAATTGTCTCAAATTATAATTTCGTTTTATTCCGGCATACTCCTTCTGCAGTAGTAGATGTTTGATGTAAAAATGTTCTGGGCAGGATAAATTATCGGTAGTAATGTTTTTTTCACTATTAATGGAACATGTCAACATTAACAGATTTCAAAGTCGGCCTAACATACGATAACGCGCATTTTAATGAACATATACTTAACACTAGTATGGATGTCAAACTAATTTTTACCAAGATGACCAGCTGAAATGCCTTGTCGATTTTATCAGTAACCACAAGACGTTGTCATTTCGTGAGAGTTTAATATCGAAACAAATCCCTCGCAAACATGTCCATGTGTGCTTTCCAGTCTGAAAAATAAAGTCAGGTTTGAGAGTTGGTATTTTCATTCTTGAGATTATGGTTAAGATTTAAAAACATTAATATCGACTTTGTTGAATTTTACAGATGCCAAAATTTGGCAACATCTGGAATAAAAGCCCAACACTATCTATAATCAACACGTTACACATACAAGACAAAACAATAAGAATCTATCAATTGTTTTAACATTGTCATATAAAAATATTACTAATACAGTGAAATTGTTTATGTGCAATAAAGATATCCGTTACCCTTGGAAAATTACGGCCATTAAAAATATAAATGTGTTCTTATGATCAAAAGAACATGAATATGCGACTAATAGTGTACCGAAAAAAATATTAAAGTTTAAGAAAATCATTGTTACATTTGTATTTCAAAAGTATTAGATAAATCGTTATGTTTAATTACAGCATTGAGTACAATTGCTAATATATATTTACACAACGAAGTATATACTGACCGATATACATTCACTTTGAAGGATGTCGAGGACAGGATGTCAATTTCTTATGTATCACTGTGCCTTAGAGGCATGCCCATCTAAGTTCAATTTCAGTCTTGTTTTGAAGAGAATCTTCAATGAAAGACTCAATAATACACTTATGAAAGGGTAATGTCCCAAAAAACATGAAAATTACTACATATGTACGTGGTATATTTGCGAAAGGACATGTATTAAGTATCATCTATTCTTTGTTAGCCTAAGGATCGGTCTGCGAATATTGGTACGGACCCTGCTGGTTACGCTACAAACGTCCTTGTCAGCATGATAGACGCACTCTTTGTTTTCAAAATAGTAATTATTAATTTTTGACTCAAGCAAACAAATAATTGTTCATTAATATATATAACAAGTGTGTGTAATAATAGCGTTTAAGTAATGATAGCGATATTTTTTTGTATATTAACGGTGAAGAAAACCACCTAGTTTTAAATAAGTTTCTCTTACATGGTACAAGTGTTGAGTGTTTCAATAAATATAACGTTTTTAATTCAACCGTTTACGTTCCATGCAGACAAAAAACGAGTGTGGCTTATAATGATCTTCATTTTACCACACAAACGCGTATTTTACTTCAATTGATCCGTACTTGCATACAGCTGAAGTTGTGCAATTAGATTATTACTTTCCACTACATTTCAAGTGTGTGAACTATAAAACAGATATTTCATTATAGCAAATTGCTCATATAATGAACTTGGGGAATTCTATACCATTTAATTATATTATTTTTGGAATGAATAAGATCGAACAAACGCGTTTATGAACGGTTAGTGAAATAAACCGAAGTTTGGCTCCTGGATTTTGTTTATTAATATACTAGAAAGATAATTCACGCATTTCTTTCGAACTATCGCCAATCCTATAACAGCAGTGTATTTTAAACGGATCAGTTTAAAGATTGACAGTCTTTATAAGCTGATACATGTTTAAAAAAAAATAAAAAAAATTGAATTAGACATGGACATGAAATATTTATGTTATTATCACCGCGCCTGAGAACGGCGTTAATAGGTGGTGAGTCTGAGGGGAAGTAAATGGAAGTAACAGTTGGATGTTGCAAATATAAAAATACGTGCCTTAATTTAGTTATTTCTTTGCATGAAGGACGCTGTTGTACATGTGTACTTGCAGAATGATTTTTATTGAATAGAAATCAATGTTACTACTAATATTTTATTTTTACACTCGTTGTTTTTACAGTTGATACGGGCTTATCCTTACTACGCAGGGAATTTGATACTTAGGGCTTAATTTTGCGTAGACCTGGGTGGTATTTTAAATCATTCTAAGATTGACCCGTATATTTGTTCTATAACTTTATGTTTTAGCTTAAATATAATACAATATGAACATTCAGAGTTTTAAAATTAAAAATTTCTGTACACAATTTGGTTAAAAAAAATAACACAATGAAACATACTATGATAATCTCGTCATGAAATAATGAGTAGAACATTATGTTTATTATAGAAAATGAAGATAATAATTTGATATGCAAGTTAAGTCCTTTAACTTCAAAATGAATTGTATTGCCAAATTTGATCGCTAAAACCTACACGTGTACGTGGCTACAAATAATCTGTGTCGATTACTATGTCATATTTCTTATTTTTAGAATATTTTGTTAAAAAAATAATCTCAGATAAATATGTTTTGAAGCTAAAGCTAAGAAAACTCTTTAAAAAAACGTTTTAGCATTTTGTCTAAAAAGAGATTATATGTTTATGTCCTATGCAAGACAACAGTAATAAACAAATATTTTAAAGTTTCTTCACTATATTAATACTAACATGTAAAGAGTATCACATGTTTAGACTATTGCCATTACAATCGTAGACAATTTCGAAATTCTTAGATCAAGATTGTCTTAAAAAAGTTCAGAATACGACCACAGTTAACGGATATTGTTTACAAGATTTTCCGCGGGTATGTATACGGACTTACTAAACTAATCGATTACAAATTTCGATATCATCATTAAAACCCCTAAATTATAAATAGAAACTATTTTATTTAGTGCCAGCATTCAGCAGAAGTGTCAGGTCTCCAGACTTAAAACACCGACACTTTGACGGCTTTAACCACATCAAACAAAAATATATGTACTATGTATGTTTAAGGGAATTACACAAATTAATTTAAAACATACCTATCAATAAATTATCATGTACAACTTTAACATGCTTGCATTTTTACTCCTATAATAATAAGATAGTTTGTGCACTATGAATGCTTTCCCGTATTTGATTAATATCAAATTGTTTTAATGGAAGTGTTTCTGTATTACTTTTGTTAAAAACAAAACATTCTTAGCTCAAAACCTCTGAGTTTTATTATCAAAAATGTTCACGGAAGGTTTGGTTAGTGCATTGTAAGTTGTGTATGTCAACATCAATATCGTCGGAATATTCGATCTTTAAAGCGTGTGTAAGCGTGTTCCTGGAAGTGTTTAATTCCAAATGTATACGCACACAAAAATTAAGTTTCACTTGTGTATCAATAACACATTGTGCTCATTAGCTTTTGTGCAGAGAAAAACATCTTGATTTGAAATTCATTCCGTTTGTGATTCATTTGCAACGTATATTGATTGGAATATACGAGTAAGCCTCCCAAAAGCAGAGTGCTTCAGGCATCTACACCACATGTAATTCAATTCGGCTCTTTTATTATCACACTAGTCTGAAGATGCAATAAATGTTGGATATGGAAGATGTTATACTATGTTTAATAACTATAAACATGTCTCCATCAAGGAGATAAGTATGATTAGTCTGTGATGTTAGTACCAAAAGATTAACAACATTGGCGGTAAGTCTACTAGTTTGCGCTTTTGATGTGTGGATTTGTGTTTGTAATATCAAAACGGACTTTTGTATAGGAAATGTGTGTGTGTGTTTAAGTTAATATGTCTTTTAAACATACTTGTGTAATTACGCGATAAAACCATTAACAGCGCAAATTAATGGTATAGCATGATAGGTTCGCTCCAACATGTGTCCGGTACATCTTTTTATAAACGAAGTGTCTTTTTCAAGCTGTTAATGAACTGTTACAGATTTAGGTTCAATGAACGAAAACTAGGATTCCCTAATAATATAGAAAAGTGTACTATATTGAATAATGGATATCACATGTCACTGATGAGCTTTGATTAATGTTTGTCATGTGAAAAAAATATTCAGATGGATGATCGTTAGTTCACTTTTGATCTTAAAAGTTCAACTCAATTTAAGCCTTACTAAGGCAGGAAGAACATATAATTTATTTTATTAATATGTCGCAAAATGATTGTTTCTGAGAGGTATTCGATACAAGGTTGCGATACGTGTGTTAATCGTAATATTTATATCTTATGTCAAAACTTTTTTTTAGACAAAAAAGACATGTATCCGTTGGAACACTGCCAATACACAGCTCACATCCGTACCAGTTTTGCTGTTGAACAAATAATCGGGTTTGTCTTCCTTATCCTGTGACAGTGCTTAACGTCAATCAGAACTTGGGACCTTTAATAAAGATGTCGCCATAATGCCGAGTGCAACAAGATTATTTCGGTTTTTGGACAGTCTGTCACAAGCTATAAACGGCAGAATTATTGTGTTTAAACAAATTCTGTGTTCGTTTGTTCGGGTATTATTCGTTTGAATCATAAAGGTAGTTTCGGCAGTATGCTTTGTTTTATTGTATGCACTGCCATAGGTGTTCAACATGTTTGATAAATTTATATTTGCAGTAACTGCATGTAGCAATGGTTAAAAATGGCATTGCATAAACTAATGTATTGGCATTATTTGTGCGCCGGCAAACTGTTTCCATACCATTGTTTTATTGTTAGTGTTTTTCAATTTGGCGTGAACACATAAGCGGAATCAAATGTATTGCACTGATTTAAAATGCAGCATGATTCAATGGTTTGTATGTATTGTGAATGCTTCTTAAATCCATAATTCACTGTTCGTGTAACTGGCAGTATTTATTTAAAAAAAACAGCATAATTCGACCACAACATTTTCGTAATATAGGCATATATAAATGACATGAAAACAACATTTCAGTTATAATAAGTATTGTAAAAAAAGTTGTCTAGACATTGACAAAAGAACGAAACTGTTCGGACATATAGATCCGCATTTAATAAGAAACAAAATAAATTGTCTGATTTACTGTTTATTTAGATAAGCCTGTGCGTACTGCACAGGCAAACCTTGGACGAAAGTTTACGCACATGCATTAAACTCCCTTTTCACAGAGCAAAGCTCAAATGGGTTTATGATAACAAGTAAAACAACATCTCAATACATGACAACATATTTGTCGTGACATACATGTCCTATTTATCACCAACTGCGTGAAAAACGTATGTGCATATTCATTTATACCATGACATTTATTTGAAAAGTGATGAATTAAATATGCCAGCGGTGCTTTTAGAGAAAAACACATACAGCTAATTTATTATCCTTTTTTTTCTTACTTACTTGATTAGTTCTGGTTTCGTAAATGGCGATAAGAAATCTATTCACATACAAAGTAGTACTTATAAAATGTATACAATCGAGGGGGTCTGTGTGTATTCAAGACAAACCTACATGTACATATAGATCTAGAGTACATCACTATATTCGACTTCATCAATTATAAACATTAAAAATATTTAAGCGGCCGTTCGTACAGAGAATAATTCGTGACAGTCAGCACATCATTGTTTTCACAGAAATACTAATATCGTTCTATGTATTCAAATACACACACTTGTTTTCTTGATCGATTTTTTTTGTTGAACTTAAAGCGGGACTGTACGATTTTTACATGTGTTAAATTTTAATACATTGATTAAATTATGTTTCGATGACTCAAAATAGGCAATAAAAATTATACTTTGAAGACGAATTTCATAAAATGCAGCAAAGACAAGTTAGCGCTGGTTAAAGCCGATGCCGACACTTTTACTCGTATTTGTAGGGAAACAAAATTGTGTCTTTGTGTCGTATGAACAAATCTGCACTTAAACTAAATTTAGATTCACATTGTACATGTATTATATATATGCTGGCGAATTCGGCTGGAAGCCAATTTCAATTTTAGATTTAAATATCTGGCTTATTACGCATTTTTCGACACATGTTCTTCTTAACTTTTATTTTAATTTATATTGAAATATATGTATACTAATTTTTAATACATTTTATAAAAATTCATAAATATTTGACAAAATCGTACAGTCCCGCTTTAACATTCACGTAAACGAGTAATAGTAAGAGAGCATATGAACTGTGTCAGGTGAAAAAGGTTGTGCTTAATTCGCCAGCGAGACTCCAGACCAGCCTGAGCATTCGCGCTGACTGTTTAGAAGCTCCTTTTTCCGCTATAAAGTCACGAAATATTTCATAATATTGTTTTCGCGGACAGGGCAGCCACTGACAAGACTGCGCCAATGCGCATGCTTGTCTAAAGCTACTCTGGCCGCACATGGAATAATACCCATTTGCGAATGACGCGGTTCATATATAAATATGCCAAATAACTAAATTTATACGCGTGAATGTCCTTAGCATGACGCATTTTCTTGAAGATACCAAATTAGCTGGTCAGTTTTCTTCAGTGATGTTCATATCAACACCATAAGTCGCACGTACATGATATTCGTATTTGTAGCTCGATGGAGACACAAACCAACAGAAAAAATGATTCTGATTGGACACACAAATGCTTATTTACATTTACATTATTTACAAACGAACAAGATTAAATATATACCCGTTTGTTAGGAAATATCTAAATCTAGTGTACTGGGTGTTTCCGTCATTTTAGAATAATCTTCTGGCCTGTCACGCATACGTATGTGCTGGCCTTTCTTACACATATATGGTCACGGTAACCATTTTTAAAAGAACTTGTTTTGAACGATTTAAAATAATGTCACAAAAAAGACTTTTGAATAAAAGCATTTAAAACTAATAAATTGGCGTAAACATATCAACTTGGATTTTAAGACAACTACTGCGATTTGGAAGGGCTTCTTTTCTCATGATCACTTTTATTGTATTTTCGTTATGAAACAGAACTGTATTGTGCGTAATTATGTAGTTAGAATTGTGTATTATAAATAATGCTTAAAAAGGAAGGACATTTTACTATTCGTCTGATTTTGTATATGATGATATTGCAGATCCGGTTGATACACTTTGACATTTATGTAATGTAGACATTGTGAGCCATAACTATCGTAACTTCTCCGGTCGAACAGAAGTCCTCGGGGATAGTCTTTCCGCAAATGCCGGAAATTGGGCAGAGATTGCTGTTAACGACTGCCAATTAAAATTTCATTTGTGTAGAATTCGAGATAAAACAATTATGGAGTTGGTAATGAAGTGTGGCAACATATTCCTTTTAAAGGTTGCCGTGATATTTGCGGTTATAAAATGAGCTGTGATTGCGAAGTGTTGCAGGAAGCAAAAACCATCACGTCGCACAACTGTGTGCATCTCTGAGGCTTTCCCAACGTTCGGTGGTGTGGTTTATATATTATTTTATTATTTCTGTTGATCGTTCTAAAGCTCAATGATAAAACTAAATAATTGACTCAAATATGAAAATTGTTTTCTGAATTTACTGATCTTGCCCTAATTTATCTTTAGCGGCTCGATGCTGTTTTGAATTTTTTATAAACAAAAAAAAAACATTTGTTTCATTCTTATACGGTAATATTTAATGTTAAGTAGATCATACAAAGAAAGATTATCTCTAACTTTCAGTTTTTATCAATAACCGATATCAACCGAGGTACGAACGGAAAATTCCATTCGTGAATTGATATGTGTCAATTGCCATTTGCAAATCGCCATTTGTCGATTGACATGTGCTAATTGCTAATTTACATTTGATAATTCATAATTGCCATTTTCCTATGACCAGCTGTTCATTGCTTTCTTCGTTCCTTTTCTTAGCTAATGGCAATTAGTAATTTGAATTTAGAAAACTTCAATCAGTAAAGAGCAAAACAAACATGGCAATATGCATGCACCGTCAGTCTTCCGTGCAAAAATGGTTTGAACAGTGTTTAAAGACTTCTCGTCAGATATGTGTTTTACAGAAAGGAAAAGAGCAATACTAGAATGGAATGAAATGTTGGCACGCTGTTGTTTTTGCATACTGCTCACTGGACTAAATCCTTTTACGTTTACTAACGTTCTCTAAATTTATGCAAACAATTCATAAATACATGTGTAAAAATCATTCTACATATTCTAAATCAATACAAACACAAAAGCAATATCATGCCACAAATACTTAATACAAAAGTCTCAATAATTCGCAATCAATACTCAACCAGTGATATTGGAAACACTTTGAGCAGACTTGAAATAATATGCCAACTATAGACATTGGCTTTCTCCGAATAGCTCTAGTTCAATCTAGGGAGATAAGGTTAGATCCACTTGAATCGACACTACTGATTCTACCAAGAAAAATCATATAACTACCTAATTGATAGCCATATCAGTGTCGTTAAGTGACTGAGCATCTAAAGCTATTTCTAAAGCTATCTGCACTCTTGGAGTTTCTTAAATTAATGCGCGAAGTGAATTATTAGACAAGATATCCAACAAACATCGTTTACGTTTATATTTTAAAATGTATTGTAAATTTAACCCAGAATAAATCATTAGAAAATAGCAAAGATCAATCTAAACAAAACGATATAAAGTAAATAATCAATAAAGTTGCTACAATAAAGTAAGTATTTCATACGATAACATACGATAACGTTTTACATTCCCATGCAAAGAAGTATGTAAGCTTTTTTTGAGGTCTTGTTTCACCACATTAACATGCCATTGTTGTTTCACATAAGTTGAATACAGTGAAATGCTACTATAACTCCTATCTCTTAAACAATCTTCGTAAAAAGGAGGAAATATGGTTGAAAGTTGAGTATTTGAGAATAATGCATTTTTGCAACGTTCAGTTGTCACGTTATCATATGTGACTTCAATATGTATTTTAAGCTGTTTTTTGTAGGTGGTATACCATCAAATGTCCCACTCATACGACGTTTGAGATGTTGTAGCCGCTCTCACTGTTTCACTGGCAACTTTCACTGATGCAGCCGACATCCCACTGATTCGGTTCACATTTCCTCAGATTTAAGCGCCACTATCTCTGATGCACAAGACACTTCCCCTGATTAAGCCAACAGTCCCTGTGACACAACATCGCTTGTTCAAATGACTGATCTAGCCACTCCATCTACAAAATTCACAATACTTAACACATTCATTTGTATCCAATTTAGTTTAAATTATTTTATATTCCAGTCATTATAATAATAATAATAAAAGCTTTATTTACAGAAGGTTACACATAAAGACAATGACACATACATATTATGCAGATGAATCAATACTTTTTTACAATGTGGCCTTCTTAAAATAACATACACATATAGGTCAATAAAAAGTAAAACATTCAAACAATATTTTCTAACACCCATACATAACACACATTTTAAATGTGTGAAAATGGCATGACATATCATTGATTAGAAAATAAATGTGTTTTATATTGCCTTTTTTTAAAAGCAGAGATAGATCATGCCATTCTTATTCCAATTGGTATACTGTTCCAAATATCCATGCTATGGTATGAAAAAGCTCGTTTCTTATAACCAGTNACCTTTGACCTTGAAGGATGACCTTGACCTTTCACCACTCAAAATGTGCAGCTCCATGAGATACACATGCATGCCAAATATCAAGTTGCTATGATCAATATTGCAAAAGTAAATGACCATTTTTCGAAACCTAAACGCAAGTGTGACGGAAATAAGAAGGACAGACAGACGGACAGTGTAATCACTATATGCCAATTGCCATCCTACCGGGGGAATAAAGATGTGTTTTTGCATGAAATTTCTCTCAAGTTTATACAAAGAAAAGCCTTAAACAAATATGCATTTGAACCCTGAAAATTGCATTTGACCCCTGCAAATTTAAAGAATGGGGTCATTGGACTCTTGGTTTTCAAAATATATTGAAATCCCTGCATAACTGATTTTGCCAGAAAATGGAGCACTAAAAATAATCTTCTTCCAAAGGCAAACAGTACTAGGTCGGCCAAGGACAAATGTGTTGCATTCAGCCAGCAGCTGTTGACACAGTCCAGCGAAAATAGATTGAAAAGCATTGAACTGACACAAGGAAAAGATATTCAATTTGATTTGTTTGGGCTTTGGGCAAAATTGCCCAAACTGACTTTCCAGGGGTAATGAAAAACTATGGAAACAAACTTTAGCATTTTTTTTTAATACTGACTTATTTTTCACTTATAATTGTTTTTACATGTACATCAATTTGAATTTAAAACAGAAACTGTTATAATTTATTGATATAATCTCAAGAATATTTAAGAAATAATTTGTGCATGTTATAGTTTGTTGTGGAATAACACAGGACCGGAAGTTTAGATGCGTAGGGATTTAATCACAAGTGCTAAACTTTTAATTAATGCAAGAGTGTTACAGCTACAACGATAACAACACGGTATATGTTACAATAAATTGGGAAAAAAATACTTTTATTCATAAAATACCGGATTATTATGCTGGTGGAAAATGTATCGGCATGTTTTGTTTAGTTACAGCGCATGCTTTCAGTGAATAAGATCCGCCCACAATTATTGCAGAATAACCCTTAGAGGATTTTCTTCTTTGTAAATATGAAATTTAAATATGAAAAATAGAATTGTAAACAAATTGCGAAAGACAGTCACATTTAGAGGCCAGCTCAGACTGTCATACTACAAGGAGAAATTTACAGGCCAGTTTTGAATTTCACCGCCCTCAATTCTGCATGTGCTAAATATTAATCCATTGTTCTGTTCAATACAAATATACAAACCTGTAATGTTCTTAAGTTACAACTTACTTCTTTTTGAATGTTTTGAACCCATACCCTGAGGGTCCTATACATGCAGCTGGAGTTGAAATATTTACATTAAGTTTACTGACAAATATTCCCAGTATATATGCAAAAAAAATAAATAAAAAAAATCTGAGCTTACTTTTCTATTTTATGGAACAAAGAAACAAGAAGTCACCATATGATTCCATATTAAATATAGCTCCAGCTAGGATTTGAAAAGGGCAGGGGGGGGGGGCTACTTTGTAAAAAGGGCACTTTCAATGCACAGTCGTATTCCGAATGCTCCCTGTTGCATATTAATTTTTATATTATAAATTCTTGTTAGAACATATTATTTTTATTATTATTAAACCATGCAAATAAAATATACAGTGAGGAATAAATAAATGACAATGTTACAAGAGATTTATAAATTGTAATAATATTTCTAAAATTAAAATAAAAAAAAAAAATATTTCCATCAATTCATCCGTAATAACTTGAAGTCAACTTAAGTTGCAACAAAATAGTCGAATACAGATCTGCATGTTCTTAAATAGAAATCACAAAGTGGTCTGCACTTGATATAACATAATCTACAAGTATGTACACAAATGTATTCATCTCAGGAAAACACATCTGCAGACATCCAACAGATTGGATAGAAACCACAACATTTCCATCCTTAAGTCAATTTAAGCTTGGCTACATCCCTTTTTTTGTGTTATGGAAAGCACCGAAAAAGAAAAGCCACAAAACTAGAGCGGAAAGAATACCATCAAATTAAATCAAATTGAGTATGCATTCACATTATGGACTGTCCATTGCTCCTACATGTAGATTTCAACATCAGAAACAAATTAACTCAGCTAAGCTTGGAAAGTCTAGGCATTATAAGATGGAACAATTTAGTCCCAATTGGTAACATTTTCCATGATTATTCCAATCGGATCTAATGAGATTGGAGTGGACAAGTTGAACCAAAATAACAAAGTACTTAACGGGATTGGGAAACAGTATTATTGCTTGATTGATAACTAATAACTTTAATATAATAATTGATAAAACTTACAGAAAATACTTAATGTGAAGATATCAGTCAAGTGGATATAATAACTTCAAATTCTTTTAATTTTTCTAAAAATCGGAAAGTCAAAATATCAAATGGGAATTTTGGGACTGGATTTTTTAAAAAAAGATACTTTTTCTTTTTGAATACTACAAACAGCTCTTAAATCAGCCCAAAAGAAGCCATGATTTTTCGTTCAACTTCGGGGCCGGTATTTGGCTCAATTCCCAATGGTGTATATTTTTCCCAACTGGAAAATTCCCAATTTAGGTTTCCAAGTTTTTTTTTTAGATCTCAACATTTAGTTCATCTCCCATACAGCTCTATAAGTTAAATCTTAGTTAATATAATATTAAAAACACTTTTATTCTCAATTTTGAAGCATTTATAAGCAAAACAACAACAACACTAATTTCCAAATTTTAGTCAAAACGCTGCGATTTTTCTCAACCTAAAGGGACCCGGCCCTATTCCCAAAATGGTGAAAAAAAAACACTGCATTCCTTTACAATTCTGAACATCAAGGTCATTCAGGTGTGAACGTTTGAGCAAGATCCACCCAGCAATTCATCAAAGAGGGTTCAAAATGCAGTCACCAGATTGCATACAAACAAGCCCCAATGGCATTGCTTGTTATCAGATTAGTAATTAGCCTTTGTACCTTATTGTAGGATTAATTGGCATTGAAGCCTTTGCATAAAATAACTTTGCATATATATGAGCCTTGCTCTGTGAAAAAGGGGTTTAATGGATGTGAGTAAAGTGTTGTCCCAGATTAGCCTGTGCAGTCCGCACAGGCTAATCAGGGATGACACTTTATGCCTTAAATGGATTTTTGCTAAGAAAAGACTTAAAGAAGCGGTTAAGTGTCGTCCCTGATTGCGGACTGCACAGGCTAATCTGGGACGACACTTTACACACATGCATTTAACCCCATTTTCTCAGAGCGTGACTCATATAAATGTGTGAACAACAAATCAACATCTTCATAAGTTCAACGACCTTGTTGTAACCACATGTGCTGTAAGCATGTTGCTACTTCAATGTAATGGGCATGGTCAGTTGCTGTTCAACTTTGTGTTTATGGTTCAAATCATAAAAGCTATTATGTATCATCAATTTGTTTCATCAAGCATATATATATGTATGCATAACAAATATGAATATTTCTCCAAAATAATAATGCCAATTAACTTTTATATGTTATTAACATGTTAATATAAAAGTTTTTATCATTATTATTGCAAGTAAAGAACAACAATGATCAATCTGAAGGTAAGATTCAACTGTCCTGTCCAAATTTCGGTCTTAATATCAAAGATAAAAATCTTCAAAAATTTACATAAAAATGAAATGATGACCTTTCAACCCCTATCAGCAACAGCCTTTTGTTGAAAGCCTACGTGAGAATTTCACCAATTGACGAATTGTTAAAATAAACACAAAGTGAAAGCCTGGAGGAAAATGGCCTGAACATAATTACACACAAAACAAGCTTCATTAAACTGCCCATTTACCTTTGAGATCATCTTTTTCCTCAGCGATATACGGTGGCGATGCACAAGTCACCAATTGTAAACAAATCCATAACACCAGCATCAGCATCCAAAACATGTTTCTTAAGGCTAAGCAACGCTGCATATTTATTTTTGAACACTTCACACAAAGATTCCCATAAGAAATACCACCGAGTCTTGAGTTTTATCAATAAATCAGTCGTCTTTAATGTCATGCGAGTTGCATTCACCTTTTATTTACACTTTTTTCGTGCCATAAAACCATTCATTTTGTTCCATAAGCAAAACATGCGTAACATTTCAAACATGGCCGCTTATGTTCATGACAAGAAATACTAATAATACATAAAACTCTGACAAAGAAGAATATCGCAAAAGGATACGTTTTCTCTAAGATTCACATATTTTAATAAGGCGCAGGTGATGTTAAGCGTTCCCAGTTAATACACTAATGTTGGTGAGTGTTGCTGATATCATTGAAAATCAATAATTCACTGACTGCTACGGTTAGCTCCCCTGTTTCAATGTTCTTTGTTTTCATTGCACGGTTGCTTCCCTTATTGCCAGATGTTTTCTTCGGTGGTTTAATGCATGAGAGCTCATGCAAATCAGGGGATGTGAAAAGTTAATATTCCACTTAATATTCAAGAGTAATTGTGATCAGATATAAATGCACTCTTTTAGATAAAAGACATACTTATTGTTCCTGTTATTATTATTATAATATTATTATTAATATTATTATTGTTATTATCCATTAATTAATTACCAAATGTCCCTATAATAATTATATTTTTATTTTCGTAGGACGCTGTCTTTTTATTAAATTAAAAAATCATAACTATCTGACCCTTTACACCTTGAATTAATTACAACTTAGACTTGAGTTGGGCCTTCAATGGTGCAAACTCTGGGGTAAATGAAAAAAGCTCCATTTAGTTTAAACCTATTTATTTTCGCTCGATTGCATCGAAAGCCTTAGGCTTATTGAAATGCTCTCGAGTCCGTTTCCTGAGACTAGAACCAGTACTTGGTGTCTTTGGAGGAGATCAAAGGAACGCTCCCAGTTTGGGAATCAAACCTGTGACCTCCCGATCGCTAGGCGGACACCATATCCACTATGTCACGGCGACCTTTTGAAAGCTCCATTTGAACTCTATAGCCCAGCAGCTCCAAGCATTAGATGAATTTACAGAACCATTTTCAACACATTTTACTCGCCAAATGCAAGGTAATATTATAAGGAATTTAAAGTCTCCCCCCCCCCCCCCCTTNTGTTGAAAAAAATTATGTTGAACCGTTACATTGGATTCAGGAAAGTCATTATTATATGGAATTTTGAAAAGCCCTTTACTAGTGCAGGTCTAAACATGAACAGTGCATCACTACCTAAATTTGGCTTATCAGGCAAATAAGGACAGCAAAAGCTTTGCCAACAGGAAAACAAACAAATGTCATAACACAAAATATGTGCAGGTATATAATAAGAATGTTAAATATGCAAAGCTTCATTTGAAAGCAAATTTTCTATGACAAAGATATGTCTGTTTTGTTGTTGTTCTTTTTTTAACCTTTTTATTTAAGCCATATTGCATCAAAAGCCTTAAGCTCATTGAAATGCCCTTGATTCCCTTTCCTTGTTAGAACCAGTGCTTGAGTACACACATTTTTTGTTAAGATCATGAGGTCAAAGGTCAACCTTGCATGTACTCACCTACGCAATGCTTGCCATCGCTTTTCAGGCGCCCAAATCGACATTGGCAGAATGGGTTGCCCCAGAGATCTGTATGACACAGGTCTTCGCAACCGAAATTATCGAGATAGCATTTATGCAACTTGCAATCGTTGCTATCCGCAGCCACAGCGATGATTCCCATTGGCTGGCGTTCCAGGTTCTTTCGCAGCCAGACAATTCCCGAGCCGTCGTATTTGTTCGCTCGAATGACGGCTCGAAGCATCCAGTCTGTCCAAAAGAGGTAGTCCGAGTAGACGACTAGACCGAATGAGTGCTGAGGTATTGCGGTGATTATCACCTAAAATCGGAAAAAAATATACTGTAAAAACAAAAGTATTCAATAGACATTATTTTTTGTCAATTTCATGGGTTGACAGATCCAAGAATTAAATACAAACACATCGGAAAATGACCGAAACAAATGATCATTATTTTTCTCCAAAATCAGAAATCCACAAAAAAAGTATTTTTTAAGCACTACAAAATTTCATGCAAACGAACACAATGATTTTACAGTATATTTGTGAATCATGATAGCCCTCCCTCCCACTGACTTGCAGCCTAGTGGTCAATATGAGACAATTGTTGACACATGTTTTAATATCACATGGCTCTGTTACCTTAACCTTTGACTTGTTAAGTTCAGAGATGATAGGAATCTTTTAATTCGTATGACAAAGCAGCATACCAGTTTTGATGATCATAGTTCAATGCAAGTTTAAACCATGATACATCCCTCAATATGGGATTAAACTGTATATGATATTTCTACTTTTTTTATGTTCCTCACTTCCCCTACATTTCAAACAAACTATCATGCGCACATCTCTTTTTTCCCTTCCTCATTACATTGCTTAAACTATGATTAAAACTAAAAACTAAATCTTTATTTAAAGTACTTTCAATTCTATATGCAAAAAAAAATCCTCGTTATATTGCTCAAACTGGGATAAAAATTAATTCTTTTCTTAATCTCAACTTCTCAACAATTTAATATGCAAACAAACTATAACCCATACTTCTCTATTGGTCCCGTCCATATTACATCGCTCGATCTTGTCAAGTCGCGCGTCAGACCAGTAGAGCTTCTTCGCGAGGTGATCGATCGTGAGGCCGTTCGGGGTCAAAATGTCCTCCACGATAATGTCCTCCATGTTGTGACCTGTAAGGTTTGACCGCTGGATGCGTGGCTTCTCGTTGTTCCAGTTGGTCCAGTAGATCAACCTGAATCAGATTAGCATTTTGATGTGTTTGTTGGTCCCTAGAAAATTAAATTAAACAAGACTATTGCCAAGCAATTATGTCCCCTACTGGCTCCACCATTGTCAGAAATTCAAAAATAAATAAAAATTATTTGTTGCCATAGCAACCAGAATTTTTGACGTAGGAACAAAATTAAATGACGTGCATAATGTCCATATTGCCATCTATTTATATTTCAAGTTTCATGAAAAAATATGAAGAACTTTTAAAGTTATCGCAGTATCCAGGAAAGTGTGACAGACTGACAGACAGAGCGCAAACCATAACCTGAAACCGGAAGGGGACAATTATAGACCTTTCTTAAAATATTAAAGAGTTTAAGCTGTAGCAATTTTTATTTTTAATATTTGAATGATTTAGGCATTGGTGGATGTAATGGGGTAAGCGTTGTTTTACCTACAGATTAGATATGTTTTTCCAACGTTGTTCAGGTCCAGATAACACATATTAGCCCATTACCTCTCAGATACGCAGTTTTGACCCGTTTTTAGTCCCTTACAAAATAAAGTAAAACTAAAGACCTTTCTTTAAAGATTCAAGTTTAAAAACCTTTGTTTTCAACCTAAGATATTGATTAGCAGCAAACAGCATAAAACCTGAACAGACAGTGAATTTAATGCATTGCGTAAAGTGTAGTCCCAGATTAGCCTGTGCAGTCTGAACAGGCTAATCAGGGACGACACTTTCCGCCTAAACTGGATTTTTTCTAAAAAGAGACTTCTTCTAAACGAGTAATACCATAAAAGCTGAAAGTGTTGTCCATGATTAGCCTATACGGACTGCACAGGCTAATCTGGGACAACACTTTACGCGCATGCACTAAACCTCCTTTTCGCAGAGCTTTTTATTTATTTTAAACCTTTAATTGGAAATTTTAGTCATTTGGGAAAAATAAATACTTTTTGAGATCCAGAATGGAGACAAATTTGGTCCCAAATTTTACCAAAAAAAACAACAACTGTAAAATAATTTACAAACAAGAGTACATACTGCCAACAGCTGTCCACGGCTATCGCCCTCGGATGGTCCAGCTTCGTCATCTGTATCACCACCTCTGGTTTCTGAGATTTGTTCCCCAATGCGGCCTCCACGTCAATGCGACTGATGCAGGAGTTTGTGTAGCTCGTCCAGTACAGTTCCTTCTTCTCACCCATTTTCACGAAGGCTATTCCTTCCACCGAGCCCACCCCTGTAAAAAATTGTAAGTGTAATAGTGTTTTAAAAAGTGTAAAATGGTGTTATGAGCATCTTCGGTCTGTGATAATTTTATTATAGACCATAGAGGCAGGCGTTACTTTCACGATAAACATTATTGTTAAGTTCTTTGTTGAGGCCATTTTCACGAAGGCTATTCCTTCCACCGAGCCTACCCCTGGTGTAAAATGGTGTACCGTACTTTACCATGCATTACATGCAACCATGTTTAAAGCACACCAGATTTTTTAAATGCAAAACATTACTTCTATTTTGGATTTTTAGGATATGGCACAATGACTTTTTGTGCAAATGCACACTCAGAATAGCCTTGTATCAAAGTATCAAGCGCACCAACTTATCAATTTAATTTGGAGGTTTAAATAGCGCATAATACATGGCAAAGTACGGTATTCAGTTTTTAAGGACTGTGATAATTTTATTATAGACCACAGAAGCAGGTGATACCTTCAACGATAGTCCTTATGTTGGACCCGTTAATCAAGGCCGTCTGAAGGTCGCCTCGTTGAATGTCGCTGAAGAAGATTCGCTGATCCTCGTAGTCGAACGCGAGACCGATCACGTTGCGGAGGTGGGTGTCTTCGATGATCGGAAGGCGAGGCTGGTTCTTGTTGTCAGCGTCTGTCAGGTGCACAGACTCGATGCTGGTCACCTTGGAGAACATTATGAACTCTTGGTAGTCTGAAACAAATTGAAAAGACGTCAAAGGACTATTTTTTCACCCCTGATATACTGTAAAATCACTTATTTTCGTGGGCATAAAAATTCTAGGTTCAACAAAAAATACTTTTTCGTGGACATGTTAATTCATAGATTTCTTATTTTACAACAAAAGTGGAATTTCAGTTGGTAATTTTCGGATGTGTTTGCGTTAAAATCGTGGATCTGTGAACTGACTCAACGCCGGTTACCTTACATTATGAACTGTTCGTATTCTGGAAGAAATTAAGAAGGCGTAATAATGCTGTTTTTTACTCCTGCCAGGAAAAAAGCAAACATCCTCTTAATGAGTTACAATATGAGCCTCGTTCTGGAAAAACTAGGCTGACCCTCATCAGAAGTCTTAACCCTTTGAGCGCTGGAACCTGATTTTGAAGGCCTTTGCAAACAGTTTGGATCCAGATGAGACGCCACAGAATGTGGCGTCTCATCAGGACCCAAACTGTTTGCTATTCTGATAGTATTCTTTGAAAAAAATCGAAGAAAATGCTTATTTTAGAAATTCAGCAGACAACATCTTAGCAGAAGACAAATTTCCCAGCATGCAAAGGGTTAACAAAAATCAAGTGTAGGAAAGTATTTTATCCTATTACCAGATGAAAATCGATAGTATAACAACGATTGTACAAACTTGAGCTATATACTATCGCTATTTTTAGATCATTTTTGGGTTTTTCCCAAAATTGGAGAATCTGTTTTTGTCAACTATGCAAGAACAAAATCATCAAAAAATGCGATATTTGATAATTATTAATGGGAAAAAAGGGACGAAATAATAGGATAAATAGATATATATGTGAGTTTTGGATAAGGGCACTCCCATGGTTCTAAGTCTCGAAGGAAAACCTTATCTTTATCCAAAACTCACATTATATGTTCTATGTCCCTGATTAGTCTGTGAAGACTGTTTGCTACTGATATGATCATTCTATCAAAACAATAAAATAGAAAAATTAAAAAGTCAAAGAACAATGCCTTTTCAAAATCTATTGTTAATTGACGCTTAAAATTCCCACTTTCAAGGACAAAGGTTCTACAGTAGAATCCACTTAATTGAATATCTGATTATCGAATAATCCTGTTAATTGAATAGAAATTGCAAACACCAAACCTTTTGCATCTCTTCCCATTGTAAAATATTCGCTTAATCTGATAGGAAATTTGGGGTAATCCGGTTAATGGAATAGCCAAAAATCGATTGCACACTATAATCCAGCATATAATCTAGCGTAGAATGTCATAAATCTCCAAGGATACGCATCGTATTGACAGACACCCTCCATTAACTGCCTTTGTTTTCATTTCACACCATGCACTATGCAGCGTCTGTCAAGTGTCACGTGACTAACAGGTGTAGTAACAGGTGTAGAATGTGGGCCAAGTACAATGCAAACATTGGAGTCTCCGGTAAAAACAACACCTATTGCAAACTGGCGAGTAACACACTTCAACAGTTTGTTGCCGATTAGAAACAATTAAAGAGTGTGTTGCCGATTAGAAACAAACTGTTGATGTGTGTTGCTCGACAGTTTGCAATAGGTGATGGAATGTGACACTATATTCTCAGTTCGTGTATATAAACCTACACAACTGCGTCACAGTAAATCATATCTAAACATGATGTCGAACAAACGAAAACGCGCACATTTGTCAAAACATTGCAGTCTAACACTGTTGATCATGTTTTCACAATAACCAAAATTAAATCCAGTCTTGACCAGATTTTCCGGTAAAAAATACACAGTACGTACTTTATCTGTTTCAATACTAAACTAACTTCGACAGTGTATACACCCACGCTAATTTTCGCGCGCTTTTTACCAGGACAATACATGCACAACAGATGTTGCTAGCGTAAGCGTTGGGTAAGCAATAAAATTGGAAAAATCATTACACGCACGCTTTACATGCGTATGGCGTGACGTTGTACATTGCCGCATAGAATTTGCGCACGCTTTTCTCGAGAGAAAGGATTAAAACACACTGTACATTTGCACTTTATTTGAAGACTGTGATAACGTCGAGTAAAAATTAAATTGGGAAGAGTGTTTCGGATTACAAATTTAATCATGCGCATTTGAGAATNAATCGTAAAATTACAATGTTCACAAAACTCGTTAAGTGCTTTAAATGTGTTGTGTATCAGTACATATTTGTGTCTGTCTCTGCGTTCCTACTGAGCCGAACTCAATCGTCTGCATTCACTAGTGTAGTGATTATTGTAATGCCAGTACGCACAATGTCTTTGTTGCTGTCCATAGTTAATACTGTTCTGATATCGATGAAGATTATTCTTCTGGCCATTACTTCCGTCACGTGAATCGCCATTCCTGCGCATCGATCAGATGCGCAACTGTGGAAACCGTTACTTCCTGTTTGCATCTGATAGTCATCTCGCCCGTCACGTGAGTCGCCATTCCTCGAGCCATGACCTGGTGCATGATCTCTGTAGGGGTAACTGTCGGTGTGCGTACGAAAAATGCCTCTTCCATCACGTGAATAGCCATTCTTCGAGCCTCGTCCTGGTGCGTTATTTTTGTAGTCATAACTTCCGGTTTGCAACTGATAGTCACGTGAATCGCCGTTTCTCGAACTGCATCGGTCAGGAGAAAAACTAACGTATTCATTACTTCCGGATTGAGTAGAGTGAAGGGTTATGCTACGATTAGCTTGTCGATCTTGTTGCCCGCTAGTCTTCTCTTTTATGATGTGCACGGCTTTCTTTATGTTAGCCACTAGCGTACTGCAGCCTCTAGCGTGTAGATGTATCTCATCGCTGCCATACAAATGTTGAGCCATGTTACCATTTTCATAAATAAAGGATGTATACAGTTCAATATATTCAGCATCTGTTTCTTCGCATATTTGTTTAATTATGTCATTCAGTGGAACTACATCTGCATCTCGTCTTGGGGCAACTGTGCACAAGTATACAGTGCAGTTAAGTCCATTAAGTTCATGTAGCAGTTGCTTTATCTCACGGTATGCTTTTCTTGCGTCGCCTCCATCCGCAATGTCATTCCCACCAATATATATTATCACATTTTTGTAATTTGTCATGTCCCATGAATCAAGTGTCAAACGAATGTCTTTAATTTTCAGCCCTGGTAGATTGTTAATATGTGTATTTTTATTTAATCCATGCTTGTTAATACCACTTAGAATTAAGTAATCTATTATAAGAGTTTTTACAGTTGTATCTGATTTATTTGCCGTGTCCACAATATCAGTATTCAATTCGAGTTCTTGTTCCGTCGGAGACTGTTCTCTCTCTTTTCTATCATGTTCGCTTTCGTTATTTTAACTTTTTTCATATTGAGGTGTTTCCGTTGTTGCTCTTTCACTGCGTTCATTTTGTACCAACCGTTTCGCCATATTGACTGTCGATGGGATTATCTTTTTTTTTATTTTCATGCACTGATTGTAATTTCCTGTGAAGTGCGTCATTGGCTTGTTTTATGTCTTTACTGAGTTTTTCCGTACTCTGACTAACTGTTTCTACTTAATCTGTTGATTGCTGGTTAGCTATCGAGATTGTATTTTTAACACTTGTGATTTCATCTGTTTTTTGTAAAAGTTGCAATATATAGTACTGTTGAAAATTGTTCAAATAGAACGTTGTAGCTAACAGTAGTCCATTCATCATCTTCATTTCCTTGAGAATGGCATTTTCTACCGAGTCTGTTTGGGTGGCATAATCAATATGAAAACTAGCCTCACGTTCTGCTTCTAAATCAGTCTCTGTATGTTCAGTCAATTCATCTTTAGCTTCTCTCTCTATGTCGATATTTGTGTCCGCTTCATTCTCTACTATTCGGGAGTCATTGTCTACTACTCGGGAGGCATTCTCTACTGTTCGGGAGTCCTGATCTTCTACACAGGGGGCATTCTCTACTTCTTGTGAGTCAATTTCTTCTTTTCGGGAGTCCTGTTCAATACTACTGTCTAGAAGCGTGTCAGGTTCATCAACTGCACACGTGACAGACATTTTCGGTGATGGGCGCTTGGGATTTTTACGCTCCAATTATGACAGTATTTGATGTTTCATGTAATCATTTAATTCACGTATCGATTTATTATTTGACTGAATGTCAGTTTTCATTATTTGGAGAATGTTTAGAAGGTCTGTGTCAAAGAAGTGAGCCACGTTTCTACCATTTATTAAGCATGAGGAAGTCGTTTGGTACATGTTAAACGTGTACAAGCGGTTCTTCTCATCCGCAACTTTATAAAGAAGCTCCACTTCATTTAATTTTTTGTCGTTTTCTGGTTTACGTAAGTACTTATAATTAAGTGAATTGTCTGAAAAATACTTTTTGCTAGCCAATTTTAAAAGTTCATAAGTACCTGTGTTTAGTACGAGTTTTGTTCCTCCGTTTGATCCTATAATCTCAAGCGGTTCTTTTTCAGTAGATCTTTTTTTTTTCTTCATATTAACATTTTCGTTCAAACTGTAATTTCTCACTTCCACATCTTTTTTTTTTGATCGGTCCCGCGCAAGCAATATGACTGAAAAGAGCTTGCCTGGATCAATACACAGCCGCATGAAGGGAATTGAACTTTGAAATTTTTTGGTTCATGACCTTCAGAAACTGTGTCGGTTCTTAACCTTACTCGACATTATTGTTTTTATCTAATTTCCTATGGCTGGACATATATAAGATTTCAAGAATATTTACTATAGAAAATAGAATTTGGATAATGTTTTTAATTAATGAATGAATTGTAAGACTAAATACTATAAAATGTCACTAAATCTCGAAATGCAATACCTTTTAGCCGCTGAATGACTTACTTATCTTTTTGATGATAATTTTAACAACTAATTTTATAAGACACATATAATTTAGGTGTTGCAAAATATTATTGCAGAATTGTTTAAGTATATCTTTTTTTCTAATTCAAACTGATGAACCCTAAATCACCGACCAATCCATTGCTTATTAATTAATATTTTTTCAAGAAAATAAGCTTATGTTTGAGCCTAATTAATACCAGTAGGTGACCAATACAATTATTAAATCAATACTTATTCAAATAGTGTGTAAATGTGCAACAATACGGGAAAAAACTCATTCGGCAATATGATACAATAAACACATATTGCAATACGTATCAAATACGATAAATACAGCATGAACTTAACAGTAGTTTAAATCTTGACACTGCATTAGTTGTTTGCCATCTTAAATGCACAACAATCCTAAGAATTTATTTTAGATTCATATAAAATTATATTAATAAATGCCAAGCTGCTAATTTAAAAAAAAAACAACGTAATTTAGGATTTTATATGTATTGCATTACACTGACATCTAAAACAAATTTTTAATTTTAGGATTTTTTTTTTTTAAAGTATGTTCTACTATATTTTACATAATTTGAAGTTCCCCTAGTATCTTGCTCGCATGTGAAAATAAGTTACACACTCGGACAGAGGTATATATTTTTGCGCGAGCAATTGGTTTATTTTATAATAAGTATCTCTTTTTAAAGTGTTTGAAATCAAATCATGTTAGAGAATTTTAACATAAGTAAAGTAACTATAGAGCACCACTTATCAAGTAAAGAGAGAGAGTCAAAAGGCGAAATTATGCATTAACTTATCTTTGGTGACGTTTGTTTCGCTGATTTGCTCACAATGAAGCTAATGAACCCAAAACATCCGGTAACATTTCCACCAAGTGAGTATTTCCACAGATATAGACAGACACAGCCACAGATCTCTTTAGGCACGTAGTCGTCTTCGTCTGTCTGCGTTATCGATTAAGCAAATGTCACACCCTAGGGGGAATGTGCACATTAATAGACCAAATCAGTATTGCGAAACTAAACAATTTATATTCTAAATAATCAGAACAATATTAATGATTCTATTTCTACAATTATCTTTCGTCATCGTTAGAGAAAAAAAAACACGGATAACAAAGCTTGAAAACGAATTGCTTATAATACAGATAATTTACCACGCATTTACTTTTTTACCCGAACACTACTTTATATTTAATATACTATATATATATAATACTTCGAATGTTGTGGAATTTGCGAAATACTAGTTGTACGATTACTGGGTGTTCAGATCTGGAATGTTAACGACGCTTAATTGAAACAAACTGTCCATCCTCCTTCAACTGGCTGTGAACGTATAGATTTTCACAAAGGAAAGACGTGGCAAATTTAAGTAGGCTTTGTGTCGTGGCACTGTTACTTCGACGTCGGGGGTCAACATGTGGAATAAATGACTTTGGCATTTAAACGCGCTAATACAATACGATACGTTTGTAGTTAATTTGCATTCATATACCACAGCATTTAGACGGTGTCTTCATACTGTGACTTCTGAACCACAAACACTGAAGGCAAATGCATACCATGATGTTATCAAATGTTATCATAGGTCAGACCTGACGAGATTTTATTTAAACTTGTATTGAGACTGTTGCAAATAAGTTACTATGAGTTGAAGACTATTCGTAATTCTTCATGTCATGTGTTCAACGTGTATTTATCAAAACAAATCATTTAAGGTAGTGAGTCCGTAAACAAACTTTTTCGAATCTTAAGTATGTACAATATTATGAACCGTTACCGTCAAATAAAAAAAGTTGTTAAATTTGAAGTAATCCTGATACCAAGTTGTAATTTTGATATAACTTGTTTGACCCCTGGATTGTTTAAGGTTATGCAAATCACTATTTTATGCGGATTTATGTTCTAGATGTAATTCTGTATCCGATAATCATCATCAACATATCCACGAAATGCATTAGGATTTGTCACACGATTTATACAGTTTATGCAGCGATCAACAGTGCTTTAAAAAAATCAAACAATTGACGTCACTTTATTGCTTGCAATTGCACGTTTTCGCTTTAGGTTTTCCTGGAATGCCGACCTGTCAAACTGCATGTGTATAGAATGATTATATGCATTTCTGGCGCGATATTGTTTGTTAGAAAGTATAATAATATTAATTGCTATTCAAAACATATACGTTAATTGCTCCCCAGTCATTGCACCACAGCAGCATTGTTTGATACTTCGATATCCTTAATCCTGAAAGTAATGTAACGAAACATTACAGGGCATTAAAGCTTGTGACATTCATTCCGCATCGGAGACTGTTCTTCTGAGCTAATAAATGTGGATTTGACAGTGAATTATCTCGAAATACATTTTCATTAAACGCCTTTTATTGCTAAGAGCATTTCCCATAAATATTGTATAAAAATGTGCTAATGTTTAATACCTCAAACACAACTTTACAAAAAGGACAAACACATAGCAAGGGATACTCGTCAATCAAGTCGCTTTAATAGTTGTTTAAAAGAATACAGGCGAACAATAACAATGAAACATAGAATTTAAAATTGTGGCTTTTACTGGGCATTTTTGCTTGTACGCAGTATTTTTTCTTTTGTTATGACCAGACTTATGATGCGATCAGAAATGATGTTTGTATGTCAGTATGGCACATATTGAAGATATATATTGAAAGTGTACGAGCGCATTGCTTACCTGGTTTTATGTGCCTGCTAACTTCGTCGCATTAACCAGATAAGTCCAAGCAATTTCTTAAATTTCTCGGAGCAATACAAGTCATTTACCAAATGTTTAAGGTAATTGAATCTGCCCAATTCTTTTTATTTAAAACTCATCATTGTTAGTGTTTTGTATGCACTTTGTGTAAAAGCATGGGTGGTGGTGCTTACATTCAAGACTTAACATCATGTTTGAGATATTCAAGTCGAAAGTCATGCATTGTATGACAAAGCCGTCTAGCGCTTTGTAACATTATTATAATTTAAATAACATATCTAATAGATAAGAAATGAACTCAAATAAAATGTAATACTAAATACCGCATATATTTATACAGTATACCAAAGGGCAAACATTGTATTTGCATTATACTAATATTGACTGTGCATGCAGTTCTGATTAGTGAGGCTGTATTGTACGATCATGTGATCAGTATGCATTTGTTATTAGTCATATAGTCTATTGCGGTTAAATGAACAGGCTGCATTACGCATCTATTAATTTGTTCTTAATGCATTCTCATCTAAGTTTTAATATTCGGTGCACATTTTCAATTACTATATAATGTTTGCGGATTGCCCAGAGAAAGAAAACACTTTTCCGGAAATGGATATTGTGCCAGAATGCAGTATTTTTTTTATTTAAAGTTGAAGTATAGTGACTGTGAGCATCGTTTGAATGATTCTTTATTGACTGCAAAAAGCACGCCATGTTCTGATGTTATATTTAGTCATCTTATTGAAACGGAAAATGACTGATGTGGTAGTTTACAAATGCTAGAATAACTAAAAATGCAATGCAAATATATGTTGAACTGATTTTTTTATATTAATTTTCAAATAAACACATACAGCACACGCACATGCATAACAAGTCGATTTCGAACAAATAAAACACAAGATTATTTAAGTAGGGTATTTTCAGTTTTGTTTTTTTTGTCGAAACTGATGCCAATACAATTGACAATGCCAACTTACGTTTACTTAACAAGACCTTATAAAGCGAGATGCTAAATAAAATTAGGTATGATTGTCTGTAAACATATGTTATGCAATAACGAGAGTGACAAAATGCGATTGGTCAATAAACGAAAACTAAGCCAATTAAGACGCTTAAAAAGTATATTACACATGTGTATTATAAAAATATATTACATGGTTATATTACATGGGAAACAGGGTATGACATGCGATAAAATTAATTATTATATACACAATTTTTGTCTACAAATATCGAAACTTAATTATTAAGCCAACAGCATATTTGTGTATATCTATAATATTTGCCTTACTTCGTAATTATACGTGCAGACGTTTTTTATATAGAACGTTCCGTCTGTTACATTTATTTTTTGATTGTATGTGTATAAAATATGAAGAAATTAAAAGCGAAATTTAACAAACCTTTAAGATCATTGTTATTTTTTTTTGTACGTTTAGACACAAGAAGTCATGCATGAAATGTTCTCGGGATTTAACAGCGTAAACAATAACACTGACATATCTCTGGATTATGTTGACTATAGTTCTGATCAGTTTATCTGAATGTATATGGTTCGCACGTAAAATGAAAGCACTTATATAAACGTCAGTGTTACAAGTAGTTCTTAAATTGTTCATAACTTACAAATCGGCGAAAGTATCAGATTTATTAACCGGCTGAAGAAAATACAATACTCTTCAATTACAAGTTCACATTGTGAACCTAAAATGCATCTACTACCCATCGTCTTAGCAAAATACAACTGTCTTACATTATAAACAAGTATATTTATTGCGAAACATTCAGACCGAAATACCATTCGAAGTTATCTCTGCTCCAAAAGCACTGTTTCTGCTGCATGATAGTCCCAGGCAACTGATATCCTTATAGCCGATAATGTTGTGCCTAGGTCAATCCATTTTCTGATAAAAACCGTATACCATGCAGAATTTGGCGTTACTGTATATTTACAAACAAATGTAAGGTTCCATAGTATTTACGATAACTATGCCTGTGTAATGAAGTGAATACTAATGTTGATGGAAACACAAGTGAATCTGGCATGATTGGGGCAAATAAGAAATTAATGAAAGTCCATATCACGATCGAAGAGGTCACTAATGGAATGCGCATCAACGTGATTAAATCTCAATATAACATCAACGCACTTGATGAGAACTTGTTTGAAATACTATCATCGTATGTCCATATTTTGCTCCGTCGTATAAAACGGAGCGCGCTCAATTCAAAATGATATGTACAAAGATATAAATTGAGGGTCTGCATACTATTTTATCGAATAAGGCCACTGTTCCCGTGAAGTTATTCTGTTTCACAGAACCTCTCGTGTCGGTTTTGTTTAAAGACAATAACACTATATATTTGACAATGTTGTTTCGTTGAAATTGATTGTCATATTGACAATTACCGGCGCACTCTACAAATAACTGCTACACATTGTGCGCTTACAATAATAATAGTTTCACAAAACAGATTGCCAATTTATATACAAGTATAATTTGGCGCGTATAACATCGTCTTTAGAAACAATTGCTTATAAAATAAGTTAAATATAATATAAAATGCCGTATTGTGTCGAACAGAGTGCCAAAGAAAAATATATGATATTCACTTTAGAAAAATCATCATGACCTCAAATCTACATCGGTCTCTGTAGCAGTGGTTAAGATAACATTCAGCTAGTCATCATGTGTTTATTTGTTCAAGGTTGATATGAGGTATGCATAATCCTAAATAGCATTTAACACCGTGGAATACTTCATTGTCAAACAAATCTTCAGATAAACACAATGCGCGTTATGGCAAAGAAGTACCCATTAATTATTATAGATTGACACAGTTCAACAATGCTGTCACGTTTGCTTTAGAATTTGTAATTTGCCAACAAGATTTTCAAACGGTCAGTTCGTGTCAGTATTAAACTATAACTTGCAATTTATAATGTAATATGTACTTAAATGGTAACCCAGTTTAAATTAAACTTTGCAACGATTGTTGAGATCGTAAATATGCTTACTGATAACGTTTTGTTTTGACTGCATTCGCTAGGTTATTAATGTAGATTATGGTCAATATTGTATTATTATGAAGTAAAATATTCTTTAACGAAACCTCCAGAAAAATGGGTTGTTAATACTTGTTTTTCCTCATAACTAAATAGCATTTTTTCACAAAAGCTATACAGCATAATTGTGAGAATAGAATTGCAGTTTGAAGAGAGAAAAAATGGTTACAGAATACAAGAGGAATATTCTGTCAGAAAAGAGGGAATCTTTAAAGCCTCTATAACGCTCAAAATCAACGAAAGTTAACGTATAAATAATCAATGTTCCTTATAGCAATAGCCGAAATTTCAACGTTGGATGGGCTCTGGTAACATAGATTTAACACGATACAAAATGCTCTTTTTTGATTTTTTTGTGGAACAATATATTCAACAAATGTTCATGTAACAATTAAGTGTTCATGTGTCGTATGAATAGATATCGTTGCGGGAAGTTTAAAAAGAATTTATTGTGCCAAACAAAAATAAAAAATAGTAATGTATATCTATGTTACCAGACCACATCTTGCGTTGAAATGTTGGCTATTGCTATATGGAACACTGATCATTTATATATTAACATTATTTTACGGAATATATTACGATTGTTTCGTTGATTTTGAGCATTATAGAGGCTATAATGCAACATTTACTTTTAAACGAGTTACTTCGTTTAAATTTAGTAAGTTTAATGGTTTTTGCACACTGCATTGTCACCGAGAAGAGCGTTGACGCCGCCAGAAAGACAGTTAACTAAGTTTTTCGAAGGACAATATCGCACCTACAGACATAATGCTTTCAGTGAAATACGTGAAATGCATGTTTTTGAATTGATAACTAAATTGAGTTTGCTAGACAAAAACAATAACTACAATATAATTTATTTTAAAACATAAATTTAGGGTTCGTGTCTTTTCAGGGGGGCTCTTAAAAACGCAAAAATAAATTTAATTACAATTCAATTTCTTTATTTCTTTTCAAATTACGTCCAAATTTGGAAAATTTAGGAGTCAGTTAAACACGAATTATTACGATATAACTAAATGCATAGAACATACATGGCATAACGGGACGGTGAGTCAATCAATTAAACTATCAGAACAACTTCAAAAATATTATCAAATACACGTGTAAAGGTGTATGCGTTGCATGCGTTTAAGACGGTCAGTTACATACCACTCCTACTTAAATATGAAGTGATGCATCTTATTAGTTAATATTCTTTTAGGATATGAGCACTACTAGAAAAGCTACCGCTCAAATCCTACAAGTTTATGTTATGTTTGTCAACTGGTGTATTGTTGTTTATAGTATTATACACAAAAGATATGTGTAAACCAATATATTTTTAAAGGTATAATTTTAAGAAGCTGCTGAACACATAAATAAAACTACGATATAACGTGCAACTCAAATGTCGGTTCAGATAATGCAATAATAATGTTACAAATTAATGACAACATACAGATTGGTTCGGTTAGAAATAGTGCAGTGTTATATTTTTGACGATATTTCTATAATATTGTTTATACAGTTATATGACATAACTCTGCAACAAATCGAGGCAAGTGTGTGCATAAAGAGTGTTTATTTGAATTAACAGATCCTTCCATATACAAATAGTAGACAATTTAACTCCGGGCTTATCCATAATATACGGACTAAATGCATAAATAAGTAAAAGGTTTTAAAATTATACAAAAGTATTTGATTCAGCCTTTCAGAAGGAGAAAACCTTATTGTCTAACATTCATTTCTAGTAAAAACATTATTGTAACTTAAACATGTGTTTTTTTATTCTTAGCGAGGCGATCCACTTAGAGTATTGTCAATTGCAAACATTATTCGATTTCGGACCTAGTAGCTTCTACTGTTCGTTATATGTCGAGATATTGTCGTTTGGTTAAAGCATGAGTCATATTACAAAAATACATGATTTAATTTACTTATCAATGGAATAGAATCATTTACTAGACTAATTCAATTCATATAAGTTACATTAAATCTAACTCAAACAACTTTTATAAATTTGATCGAAGAGAACATGTGTGAAATATTAACATTTCACACAGTGAATTAAAACTGTAATATGTGTAACTAATAAGCATTAGCCATATGTTTTTAATTTGAAAGTGATATGCACATTGGAAAAAATTGTGTATATAAATTATATTTTAAAATTTGGTCAATACGTTGTGATACGATGATCGATGAAAACAAATCCGCTAATACTCATTTGCTACAGATAAAGTTGACATTCAATTAACCGTTAACTAAAATCGTGTTATCGATATTTGAATATACACGTGCCACAAAAGTGTACATAACAGTAAAAATGTTCCATGTTCCTAGTGATTAGCTGAGTTCCAAATTTGGCCTATTATCACAAAATATGCTGTTGAATAGAAAATGCGTTAACATGGATTGGCTTTTATCAATCGGCAATAACATTTATGCCATGACCATGCAAATTTGTGCGCATAGCTTGTATATTATTGGACAATGTTATGACTTTCCACATGATTAATATAGCACTTCTTATTCAAATGTTCGTGTCTGGTTATTTCCCGTGTAAAGCTTGACACTAGTCACCAATTCGTCAACCTCAACATTTTGTTTTGGTAAATGTTCGCGTTCAATCGCTCCAAATCTGTGTTTTAATTTACTACATGTATTTAATTGAAACTTCACACGTATCTTCGTCGTATCGCTTAATGTCAAAGACCAAGGAACATTACAATAACCTGCAATTTAGCATAATTGCGTCAAGTTTTGTACTAATAAAGTTTATATTTGATTGCAATAATTCACTATCTCAATATTGATTCATTATCTACAATTTAAGAGTACTGCATTTCTTCGTTCTACTTACTATCTCAACATCGATTAATTATATGCAATGAAAACGTACTTCATATATTCGGGTTCATTATGCATGGTCATTGGCCGAGAGCCATACATCTTAACTGGTATAGTCGATTAAAGCAGCTATTTGTAATCTAAATATGCTATTGCTGAAGTTTAAATGTACCCTACATAATTACTACAGAAATGTACGATATGAATTCGCGGGCATACTATCAGGTTACTGACATGAAATTTCAAGTAAACGATCAAAGCGTAAGATTCTTCGAGTGAGATTTCTTGTTGCAAAAAATTGCAAGGAGCAACATACACTTTCATACATTGATAACCGTCATATTTAAACAGATGCGCGGTCGATACATTTTTGTGAACATTGTTTGTTTTTCATGTGCGTGATCTATCATTCGTACGAGACATTAATGTTCATCTCGAAACTGTTTTCCGGCTGCTATTTCATTTTTTAGTAGATTGATTCTGACAGAAACAATAATCTTAAAACTAATATATTTGACGTTTGTTGTACGAACTGTGCGACATTAGCTTTTTGAAAATCATATGATAACGTTGTTTTAGTTTACGTGAGCGATATAATGTTTTCTTGCGACAAAAGTTGTATGAGTTGTATTATGTATTAATATTGTCATTATTATATGACATCTTACTAACCTGAGGAGAGGCATTTTGTTTTACAAATTGAGCATGACCGGTTATCTGATATTACACTGACTTAATATCGCATCTGAACCCCAAAGTCAATTAACCTGTTAAAATTTAGAGTGTATTCAATTCGTATCTTAGTTGTCCTATTAAATGCACAAGTATTATTAATGACCATTGTGATCAAAGCGTGTTACATAGATGTATGAGTTTAATTAGTACCAGTTAAATGTGTTTGTTATTAGAATTGTATTTTGAAACGTCATAAACTATAAAATGCTGTCTACAATTGTTATTGCTTTGCATGTATACAGTGTAAACTATATCAATAGAAAGCAATACAATTTTAGACAGTGCTCACTGAAGGGATGATATATATCTTAATTTTGAGCAGAAACTTTGACCAATTATTAACTGAAATTTGTTCCGTTTGAGTGAAAGTTGTACATTAGTGTATCGATATCAACTTCTTCTTTAAATTGGGTTCTGATTTTATAATTCGTGACAACATGTTTAAGCAGTTTAAGTTTTTGACATTTACTTTTTTCTAAAACAGTAAATCATGTAAATAGATTGGGAGTTAATAGAGGATATTTATTTTTGCTTTCGTGGCAATAACGTGAACTATTTTCTCAATCTTAACCGATACATCACTATGAAAGAGAAATTTGCATACAATGCATTAACTTTATTATAATAGTTCTATAAATCAAACGATGTTTACGTCAATCTAATTCACAAGGATCAAGTTTAAGCCAATACCGACACGTTAACTGGTATTTGTTACAGAACTAAAATGTGTTTATAAGTGTAATTTCGCAAAAGGTTACTTTTTTGTAAACGACTGAGTTTTATACTGTATACGCAAACATTTGTAATTGTATCAAATTATACTTTCGTTTTGTTTTCGGCATACTCCTTCTGCAGTTATAGACGTTTGATGTAAAATTGTTCTGGGCAGGATTAATTATCGGTAGTAAGTTTTGTCCTCACTATTGATGGTACATGTCAACGTTCTTAGATTTCAAAGGCGGCCTAAAATACGATCGTGGGCATTTTAATGAGCCTAGAATTAACACTAGTATTGATGTCAAACTAACTTTTACCAAGATGGCCAGCTGAAATACTTAGTCGATCTTATCAGTAACCACAAGACATTATCTGAATGTCTTTTTGGATCAATACGACTGTCATGCGTTTAAATAATGATGTGTTCCAATTCATACTTAAATTTGTTTGAGATTATGAATTTCAGTTTTTGTTACATTGTACTATTTTATTAAAACAAAATTGTTTATTTAAACAAAAAAATACTTGGAACTAATAAACTGTACTATTTTGTGGAACTAAAGATTGATATACAAAATTAAGCTTTGTAATTTGGCCTTTTACAACGCTTACTCATTGCAGGATCTGAATGTAAAAACTAAATGATGCTATTTCTCTTAAGCGTTTTAAGCATTGTTTAATACAAACGAGACGTAGTTGATACTCGATTTGGTATCATTCTATAGTGCCTCGTAAAGTTACAATTCTAGTGCTCTGGTCTGTGTATAACCATTTCGTTGTTAAATCTATTGAATTTTAATTCAGATGCTGATTTTAATTGTTATGTATACTTACATATTAAATGAATAAGTTTAGGCCTAGTGAGGTTTGGATCTCCCTAAAACCGAATTCAAACCCAATACTTTTGCATGGACAGTTCCAAGGCGATGACCCCCGAGCTGCGTCTTTTATGTACGTGTGAGTCGTATCTTGTGCATTTGTTTAGTGTCTCACTGTTTGATAATCGGTTCTTTTCCATTAATATATAATCTCATTAGATACTTAGGGTTTTCTCTCCTTCTGTTTTCACTTGATGTGTATTAGAAATGATTCGCACCTGTGAGAAGTTACTTAACGATTAACATGTCCTGCAATTAATATTCACATCTATTTGACAATTTATAATGATGATTGCTGACAAGACATACATGTATTAATATCGTAAACATTATAATAAAATTAAAATGTAAACAGTAGTCCGTAGTCAGGCTATTGATAAATTATTGACAAATATTCCCCAATAATATCCAATATATAATCAGCATTCAATTAATCTTAATATTCGTTTCGTAAACAAAAAGGTTAACGTCAATTATTTATCTGTTGTTTTTGTCAGATTTGCCTTTCTTTGTAGCAAAGTACAAACAAGCATATTGGGTCGAAAATAATACAATACATCAGATATGCAATATGTTTGAAAGGCACATGGAATGAGTAAATTCATGAGCTTGACGCTTGTCTGTTATCCTTTTTATATCATACGTCGATGTCATTTCGTGAGTGTTTAATATCGAAACGAATCCCTCGCATACGTGTTCATCTGTGCGTTCCAGTCTAAAAAATAAAGACAGGTTTGAGAGTTGGTATTTTCGTACTTGAGATTATGGTTTAGATTTAACAACATTAATATCGAATTTGTTTAATATTACAGATTTGTTTGAAAATTTGGCAAAATCGGGCCTAACAGCCCAACACTATCCATAATCAACACGTTACACATACAAGGCAAAACACTAGGAACCTGTCAATTGTTTTAATAATCATATACAAATCTTACTAATAAACAGTTATTTGTTAAATGCCATTAAGATATTCGTTACCCTTGGAAAACTACGGCCACTGAAAATATAAGTGTATTCTAATGATCAAACGAACATGAATATGCGACAAATTGTCGTATTACTATTCTTGTTTGGATACAAAAAAACACACACATTCATGAAAAACAAATAATGTACCGAAACAAAATACAGTTAAAGAAAATCATTGTAACATTTGTACTTGAAAAGTATTAGATAAACCGTTATGTTTTATTACAGCATTGATAACACTAGCTTATATATACACAACCGAAGTATATACTGACCGATATACATTCAATTTGAAGGATGTCGATGAAAAGAGTAACGACAGAATGTCATTTTCTAATGTATCACTGTGACTTTAAGGCTTGCCCATCTAAGTTCAATATCATTCTGGTTTTAAAAAGAATCTTTAATGAAAGACTATAATAAACTTATGAAAGGGGAATGTCCCAAAACACATGACATAACTACATGTGAATGTGGTTTATTTGCAAAATGACATGTATTGAGTTTCAGACTATGCTTGTAAGTCTAAAGATCGGTTGGGGAATATTGGTATGGACCCTGCTGGTTACGCTACAAACGTCCTTGTCAGCATGATAGACTCACGTTTTGTTTTAAAAATAGTAATTTTAAATTTTTGACTCAAGCAAACAAATCATTGCTCAATTAATTGTCATAACAAGTGTGTGTAATAAAAGCGCACCAGTTATGATAAAAATATGTTTGTTTTACATAAACGGTGAAGAAAACCACCTAGTTTGAAAAAAAAATTATCTAACGTGGTACAAGTGTAAGTGTTTCAATCAATATAACGTTTTTAGTTCAACCGTATAATTTCAAAGTTCAATGCACACATAGAAAAAAATAGGCATTAGAATAACTCATATATTCTGATGAGATACAATTTCATCCCTACATGTACCTAATCAGAAAGTAATTTTCACTGGGAAATCACATTCAATTAATTAGCAAAAAATAACTAGTCTACGAAAGTCATGGTATATATTAATGTGTTGCGCATAGTGTATGTTACAAAAAAAACATCAACGTTCCTTCGATTGTAAACTCAAAGACGGTGTGTGGCTTATAATGATTTTAATTATTTTACCACATAAACGCGTATTTCATTTTACTTCAATTGTTTTGCACTTTCATACAGCTGAAGATGTGCAATAACATGATTACTTTCCACTACCTTTCAAGTGCGTGAACTATAAAAGAGCTAATTCATTATAGAAAATTGCTCATATAATAAACTTGGGGCATTCTATACCATTTAATTATATTTATGGGGGAATGAATAAGATCGAATATACGCGTTTATGAACGGTAAATAACATAAATCGAAGTTTGGCTCCCGGATTCTGTGTATCAATATCCTAGAGAAATTATGCACGCATTTCTATTGCACTATCGTCATTCCTATAACAGCAGTGTATTTTAAACGGATCAGTTTAAAGATTGACAGTCTTTATAAGCTGACAGATGTATCAAAAAAAATAATTGAGTTAGACATGGACATGAAATATTTGTGTTAATAATTTCGGTTGCGGGCATGTTTTGTGTGTTTTTTGATCATGTGTTATTACATTTTTCTCATGTTCTAATTCAGTAAAAGTGTGAATTAAGTGAAATTCGATTATGTGTTGGATGCCGAGCTAACTAAGTAAGTTATATCCTTTGCGATACAAGACAATAGTACAAATACAGTAAACACAGTCCACGTTTCGCTTTACTATTACAAAGTATACTTGGCGTAGAAAAAAAGAGAAATGTCCCCTTTAAATAACAAGTTTTATTTAATCCAAACCAATAAATTTCATATAATGAAATTCGTCGTGCTATCTACGCCTAACACCATTACTTTTCGAACGAAGAATCGTGTTCTGGGCTACTGCGCCTCTGAATACTTACAACACATTCTGGTTACGATGTCCGGAACTCGGCATGCCGTCCTACAGATCAGACTTCCATTCACCGAGGCAGTGCAGCATTCAGTGTTTGCAAATATGGAAGAGATCTTGAACGGTGTCTGTTGTAAATGGTGTAATTGCTGGTATAACACATATAATCAGCGAAGTTGAACACACGAACAAGCTGCTTCAAAACAAACATACAATATTGATGGAAAACGACTCGAGCCTTGAGAGCCCACATGATGCGGCATAAGAATACAGTCACAGAAATAGCCTGAGAATTTCACGAATCCAGGAAACTGACCAGGATATTGGAGTACCAATAATCAATCAGCTATGTAAGTGGACTCAGATGTAAAACTGGAAGAAATTGATCGCAGCCATAGATCGGAGCCTTGAGACACGAGATGCTCCGTGGATGAACAACTCCGTCTAATTGCAAATACGTAAACCAAAACGAAACTATATGGCTCGCAAATTCCAAGGGAAAACTTTCGAACTGTACGAAATTATGTTTTCGTTATTATACTTTAGGCTCAAACACAATACTTTACAAATATCAGTAAAAAAAGTAGTATTTGTATTCGCCAAATAAATATATACTTATTCCATCTCTACGAAATGAAAAAAAAACGGCGCTGTTGTTAAAGAAGAACATGAACACGCGCATATGCTAAATAAAGGTTTTCTAAACAATCCTTTACTGTTCACACTACTTAAGAAGTTTCATTAAATAAAAACTAATGCGAATATATCACCCAATCAAAATGACCGATGAAGTATGATACGCTCTTAAAACAAATCAGTAAAGTATCGGGTCCTGATAGGATTAATAATCGAATCTTGCGTGGAGCGCTTCATCAATCAACAAACCCAATGTGTTAAATGCTAGTCTTATCACATGTAAAATACCGGATCCGTAGAAAATTGCACTCGTGTGAGCCGTCTTTTAAACCACATCTTTGCTTAATGCTCGTGAACAGGTTTTTGAAAGGTTTCTGTATAAGCATGTATCCAATTATATACCGGGAAACTTGTTTCACATTCTCTGTGCAGTTTTCTTCCAAGCGATACTGCCATCATTCAAAGAACATACATATATGACAAATTATGCAAAGCTCTTGGAATGGCCTCAAAGTATGAGTAGTCTTTTTTATATACGACTTAACGGGATCGAACACGAGTACTTCCCGGCGCTGAATCTGTTCTTACACATATGTCCCCAAGGCTCGCTTCTGTGACCGGTGATATTGTTAATATATATTTTGTTTAGACACGAACATCCGCTCTTGCGTTAACTTGTTTTCAGACAATACGAGTTTCTATAAGATTATAAATTCTCCTTAACTGACAGCATCATTAAAAAAATGTATCGCCCAAACATACTCTTGAAAGGAAATCTCCCCTAAGTATATACTTCCCATTCATAAGACTACTATCGCATTCTAAGATGTGGTATTTGATAATTACTGTCAATATGAACAATTTACAGTTTCTACGTTGATTTTGGGTTTCTGTTAGTGTCTGAATATGCACATGTTTTAAGGCGTTGAACTTTACAGACACAGTCAGGGGTCTATAACGAATTCTTTAACTGTTCATAATTAAGACGCATTAGGATTCGTTCGGCTTTTCCATGTGAGTATAAGCATGAGCGCACTGTTCAAGACAGAGTGACTCTTTGCATTTTAAAAGTGTCATTTGCCTTTATGTAAATAATGGAAATTCTAAGTTAGTTGTTAAAAATGACAGACAATTCACGAATAGTTGCGTTGTTTATCGGATGTTATCGTCGTTGCATCTACTTCAAGGCCTAGTCTATGCTGTCTTCGTTTGATTGCCTGACTTAAAATTACCGTATTTACCGAATTGTTGCAGTTCTTTAATGTCATATTGGCTTGCCGTGTACATTCCGACTGTAGTAGACAAAACATAAGCACAATCCTTATCCAATGTTCCTTTACTTACGGCAACAATACTTTAGTATCGTGTTATATCAAGTGTCATTCACCCGCAGAACGTCATACTGTCTGTAAATATCTTATTATACCAATGTTTATTGGCAATTAACTAGCTGACAGAAATATATTGCCTGTCGGTTGTTTGTCTAAGGGTTTAGATATAATGTTTGGGATTCTTCAAACTTGCACATTTAAACCTGTATTAATATTAACCCATTATTAAGCACCTCAAGAATTGATTGGCAACTGTCTTCTGGTCAACTACTTGCATCAAAATGCATGTACTATTGCCAGTCTGACAACAAGTTTACAATACTTAAACGAGTAGTTATAATATAAAAGTGTAGGGTGTCTTGTTGTCGAAAGCTGAAAGTAAGTAATACTATGTCAAGTTTCGTACACAATATCTTTAACAGAAATTATGACAACGTCTTGAGGTGCGATATATTTGTCATGAATATCTGTTACGTTATCATTTTGGTTAAAATATAAACAAATCAGTCAACACAATAAATTATTTTCTTCTCGCTTAAAATATAGCGTCGTATCGATTATATTGTATTATTTCTTTAAACACTGGGGCATGACGGTACGGTACGATAAACAGAAAAACAGGTTACTGTCTTATTATTTTGTTACATATCAGGCTCGGCACGACCACCCCGTTAATGTAATTTAAGTCATACCAAATATAGTACAACACGACAGGGCAATAACCTGGAATTCTCGATGTAACAGCAAGTCCGGTTAAAACGAATTTACCAACTTGACCAACAAATGGGATCAGTGCGATGACAAGTTAGTCGATATAACGTATAACGAAAATTCAATTGATAGTTCATTGACACCGATTGCGTAACAGCTTATGGAAGTATTTTCTTATAAATCAATGGTCTGAATAAACAGCGTGCTTTCGTGCAACTCAATTTCCAAGGCGCTCTATCTAAGCACTATACATAGGTGTTTAAGAAACTTGAGGAATGTGCACTTTATTGCAGTTTTACTGTCAGAAAACAATTGTGGTTGCTATGGTAACATAAATAATTATTTATTATATGGATAAATTTATTTCGGAGATAGCATACATACACACAATACATTGAAACAACATGTACATAAAACAATATGAAGTAAAAAAAAACAATCATAATTGAAAAGCACAGGCATAGAATGCACTATGGCATGCACACCAACGCCAAGGATTACACAAAAAAGATCAATATCCCTTATTTCTATTGCGGTCATTGTTGATGGTGTCACGACACAGAGAGGCACTAGTAATAAATACATACTAAATACTATGTTAATAATAATAAATACATGAAATAAAATACTGAGATTCAGATCAATGAACACAACATTAATATCACATTGTAGCTTTGCAGACATGTACTATCACAGTATAATTGAGTATCACCTTAAAGCAGAAAACATCAAATATATCAATTATGATCATTATATCACAGATTAAATTTGGATGGCTTCAAAATTTAAAGGTTACTACAACAAACAAAAATTAAAAAGTCACATTAAGTATGCATGTATTATTAAATCTGAACTAATAAGATATTGGGTAAAGGAAAATTAAAAAATTTANTTAAAAGCAGTATTACGTTTATTTATAGCTTCAAGAATATCTGAATTAATCCAGGGTTCAGTTCTCTGCTTAATCCGAACCTCTTTAACAGGAGCAAAATTATTAATAACAGACAACAATAAGTGTTTAAAATTGAACCAAGCCTCAAACACATTATCACATATCATAACAGAACTCCATTCAGTAGCTAAAAGGTTAGCTTGTTGATCATCCTTGTTATAATTTTTCAAAGAACGAATGGTTACAGTATTATGTATGTTAATAAATGATTTATGAACTTTTCTGGTACACTAAATTAAAGAATGATCACTAATACATGTATCAACAACACCAGATTGATAAATCTTTTCCTTATCAGACACTAAAATAAGATCAATGGTGGTAGCTGCAGTGTTACAGACCCTTGTAAAGTCACATATACGTTGTTTAGATATGAAAGATGTCTGTTAATCAATGCAAAGCTGACCGCAAAGCACTACTTTTGGCACAAACATCAGTGTTAAAGTCACCTAATATTACAGTTTCGTATTCAGCTATGGTTGTAGAAAAAAACACTGTCCAGAAGTGTGTAAACGTTCGACTGTTTTGGAGATCTATAAATGACGCCACATAACAACGGTTTCATACACGAAACTTTGATAATGTAATACTTAATATAGGTACATGCATTTTTTGTAATTAATACTTTTTTCGAGTTCAGAATTGTGTTCACAGTTCCCTTTGTGTGGTCTTTTTTACGACATAGATCCTTTATTGATCATTAGTTAACTTTAAGGTGATATTAGACGCATCTAACAGTTTAGGTGTCTATCGCAACCGTTGTTTATTTTTGGTGTTTTCACTTCATATAAACTTATATTTGTTAATGCAGCATCAGCATACTAAAACACTATCCCGGAATGAGAAAAATAATGCATTTGAATATCAACCGTTCTTTCGTATTGACAACTGTCAAAAAAAAATGATTCGATGTACGATGTGAATCTAAATTTAGTTTTTGTGCAGATTCTTTCATACGACACAGAGACACAATTTTGTTTTACGGATTATTTTAATTTCTTTCAGCGATATATATCATACGACACTCCAACACTAACTCCGATCCTAATAAAAAAAAGCTTAGAGAACTGGGTTAGTCATGTAAACTATCGTATATAATATATGCTTTTATATAAACAACTGGTAGAAGATGAGTTGCAGATAATTGGTTAGTTACCACATTTTAACTTAATCTTTTGACCTGTTAATTCTTTTCAGCTCAATTCGACAGTAAAAAATGCGTCTAACATCACTTTAAATATATATTATTCAAATCTCCAGGAATCGTCAGGAATACAAGGGCCTATATAACAGAAAGCAGAAACCTCATTTTAATAATAATGTTGCGAAATATTTGTATCTGAAAGTTATTCGCAAAATGGTTAAAATGTGTGTATACAATTAATATTTCACATACAAAAAGCGTGTGTTTGATTCAATCAAGAAATCCGTTGTGAACTTACCAATCAACAGCTGAAAAGGAGTGTTTTCTAAACAAACCTTTGTAGCACATATTGTAAAACGGATATAAAGCAAATTTATTTTGTCCGTTTCAAAATGAAATGAAACACGAAGCTGAGTATTTATGCGATATTAGTTAGTTTGCATTTTCTGTCGCATGAACACAATAATATAAATACCTTTGTATACTAAATTGTTTACGAAGGAACATTTTAATGTTATAGCATTTGCTGAGTTGGTGTCAAGCGTACATTATTGGCTTCATACAATACATTAATAATGTTGGCAACGATAACCCTTGCGCTCTATACTATAGGAAAATTGTCATTGTAAGGTGTTCTTTATCATAAAATATTTAGAAGAAAATAAACTAAACTAGTCGGTTTTGAGATAGGAAACTATTACTATTAACAGTTTTTGAGATGAACGCTAACGTATTTATTTTTGTTGTTATTGTTTATGTTAGTTTGTATTGTATGCGTCAATCAAATAGCATGGTTTCGTTTGTTTGTTTGTCTTGTGTGTTGGCTTTCCGCCGTTTCCAACAATATTTCAGTCTTGCACGGCGATCAATATACCAACTTACACTTTTCTGGATTAGCTGGTTTATCTGTACTAAGTGCACATACGAACGCCCGTGACTGACAATTGCCCTTCTTGAATCAGAGGTAGGGTACAGATTGCCATAGACAGGATTTCATTACCAATCCCCCACACAAGTTACGTGGTCGGCCCGGGATCGAACCTGCAATCCTCCGATTAGACGTCCATTGCTCTACTAATTTAGCTTACCAGCCCACCTCTCGTAATGAAATATATACACTACATCCGTGTAAATTTATTTAATTTCTTCTGTTTGGTTTCAAGTTATATTGACACAGACCTGAATTGTAATGCATTATTTTCTGTAGTTACACTGCTCATTTATATTTCGTTAATTATGATTTTCAAGCGCAATGTGCTTATTTGAAAGGAGCCAATCATGCTTTTGTAATGTGTTATTATAAATAATGGTTTGCTTCTCCAACTGGATGCACATTGATCAGGCCTCGACACTAACTTTTTTGACAGGGTTCCCAGAGGGAACCCTACTTTCAACTTTTGGTGACCCTCACCCAAACTAGGGTTCCCTACTGTTTCGACGCACAGCGTAAGGGCAAATAAGTACAAGAAGCATACTAGTACACATTTTTATTTTCCATATTCAATTCAGCAATTAAAGTAGGCCCATTAACAGCTTATAAGCTGAGTTGTGTAAAGTTTGAATATCATGGCGTTCATCAACATCATCATCATCGTCATCTTTGTCATAATCATCTTCAGCATTATCATCTTCAGCAGTGCCCTTTGCCACCAGTCTTTCAGCCTCATCAGTCAAATCACCAAGTTGTATGTCAGGGGCCTCCTCAACAACCACATCCGACATCTCTGCGTCACTTTTCTACAGATGGAAGAACTGTTTCATTCTAAATATTGTATTACTTTTTTTGCGACTAGTATTTGATAGAAGACAAGTGTAGAAATGATTACAGTTAATGTATTGGCCACTGACTCAAAATAAAATTTATGATATTTTATTAAAGTTAACCTGTCTACTGCTCAAGTTAAAGACTGGAAGTGATAGCCAGATTTAAAACCTCTGAATTTTATAAAATATATTCAAATGTGTACCTTTGGTTTTACATTATCATTGTAGAATGGTCGTCTAGATCTGATTGACCCACTCTCTTACAGGGCAATAGCCCTGTCTGGATCGAATTCCCCAATTACTGCTCCTTCACAGGAAATAAGCAAAAGGTCGCTCAAATTCCTGTCACCAAGAGTGGATCGCCAGTCTGACTTCTGAATCTTCATCCTTAAATGAATGATACGTAATTAAAGCAAAGTTACAAAGTACTATTGCAGCAATGCTGGAAATCATTGATTGAAATATGCATTTTGAATACCACTGTTCAATCAAAGTTGGATATTAAAAGTTGACAGTAAAGAGATTTAGTAGCAAATAGATGTCTCAGACCAGGCAACACATAACAAATTATAGTTACTTGAAAAAGCCTCTTTCAACATCTACAGAACTTGACGGCAAAGTCTGAAGGAGGCTGACTAGCAGCATCATTTTGGGATACTTTTCCCCCAAATCCCCCCACATCGTGTCCCAAGATAAGGACCTGACCACTGTCTTCTTTCTGAAAATACAAAAAGCAATTTGCTAGGTGTATATCTGGTATACAATGTATATATATTTAGTTGATTTACATACATGCGATGATCTCTAAAAAATGAAAATATGATAATTATGTAAAACGGAAATAAAACAATTGATGTGTTTAAATTTGGTATTGTGTAAGAACGATTTCAGCAGAAAGTCTCACCTATTGTAAATGTGATGTTTAAGTCTAATCCACTCAGATTCCACCAGTTCAACTTGGCAGCCGGCTTTTGTAAGTGGTTCTCTGCACAGATTCACTAGCTCCGATATGTCAAGGTCTCCAAAGTCGGCTTAAAGATTAATAATTTATATTGTTCAGAAAGTCAAATTATGTCCCCTTCAAACCTCTTGTTAATTGAGGTTATTAGTTGCGTCAGCATAGCCTTTCTGATGGTTTCAAGGAGGCCGGAGGTCTCTATTTTTGCCAAGTAGGGTCCTGGACTGTATGAGTAGAGCAAAGCAGTAATATTATAACATACACTGGGAAGGTGTGTTATAGCAAGGAATAGCATGCAACATATACGCAGTATCTAGTGAAAGCAGATTCCTAAGCAAGACAAAGCATGCAGCATATAAGCTTTAAGCATTATCTAATGAAAGCAGCTTTGAATACTATAGCTCAAAGCTAGCAGGAAGGTAAATAATATGTGTATCCATCAGATAAATGATCTTGTATACCTATGCATGTACTTGGATATTATAACTTTTGCTGACTCCTGTTCATTCCAAATATCTCCAAGTGTGGCGTTTTTCTAATGAATGGCTTCCGAAATCTTCGCCAGACAAGTCACTACATCCATCAAAAAATGGAACCACAAGATGACAGACCGGTCGTTCAACATTTTAAGAAAGTTCTTCCCTTTAGCAGCGGAATCTTTCCTGTGGGACGCATCGCATGGGTTCTGTATCTGATAGAAGAATATGAATACAAGGTATTAATGTCCAATTGCATGGCTGATCACATGCCAGGGTCAACTTCAATCACTTACATAAATATATGACAATTATGCAACCACTGTCTGTATTAAAGAAACATGGACACAAAATCACATACTTCAAATATATATTAGGATACCTGTTCGAGATGCTGAATAATAGCCTCATTTCCAGTGAGGAGACGGTCCAGTGCTTCCGTGTGTGGGGCAACCAACGAGTTCCCCTAACTCTAGTAGACACAACTGGTTGTTTCCCAAGACTTTTAAATGATGCCTTGAGGTTTGATCTGTTCAAAGGGCTGCACCTAGTATAAAAGTAATTGAAAAAGAAAATGTCAATGGAAATGAACGCTGTATCTCAACAAGATAGGGTTATAATGTCAAGTGGGGATGTATGTAAAGAGTATAAATATTTTATAACTTCGAAAAGATTTTTAAACTGAATTTGTGCATTATTTTTGTTAAGTGTAAAAACGGGACGTCACAGCTACATGTGTGTACTATCAAACTTACTTACTTGTAATACAAGTATAAATTTAGAAGCAGAGCGTCACATTTCTGATGAGTTTTTGTATCTAGGCACTTTATGGCATCGTTATAGGCTAGCTCTAACCTGGAATAATATAAAAGTATTATTCAATTATACATTTTTTTCTGTTATTATTTTTAATTATGTGATAATCAAAGAACGTTTATCATAACAATAAAATGCATTATGCACTTTAAATTATAAAAGCCCAAATGATGTTATCAAAATATGTAGAACATTAAAAAACATTTTTTATATTCAATAATACATATTGAAAAGTATTTATAGTGTTCTTCAAAAATATAATACCTATGAGCTAAGCAATGGATGGCGAATAAGTACGGTTTTTCAGTGCACACCCTGACTTTCTGGACAACCCCAGAGGATCTACCCAACATCACAGATGCCCTGTCTGTTCCCATGGCTACTATTTTCTGCTTCCACACATCTTCACCACAACGTTCATTCATCAATGAAACTATGGCATTTGTTATATTTTCACTGTCTGCCTTCGAGACATTTCGCAAACCCATGAAGTATGTTTTAACCTGTAAGTAAAGGTGATAAAACCATCTGATTCGTGACTTAAAACTTTTATTTCAATATAATAGCATTCAAAACAGGTTACAACAAAGCTTAAACTTTTAGTGGTTTAGTATATTCACTTTTATAGTGACCTTAGATTGTGATAAGAGTTAAATATCTACTTAATATTATAGTACGTATTTATTGTAAAGTTTTATACTTTATAGGAAAAAAAGACTTGATATGTTATTGTTACTTGTTGTCCAATCCTTTCATTATTTGTTTGTTCATTGTATTATATTGTCTGTATGATATAGTACATGAATATATATTGAAAAATAAAGTTTAAACTAATATAATTAAACTAAAGTATGATATCTACAGAAGGATACAGTACAGTCCACACGTTTTCCCCAAAAAACGCGCTCCCTCCGCAGGTTTTTCCTGCTAGCGAGTGTTTACGCGGAGCTGGAAAGCGAGGTGAACTCGCTAAAACGCTCGGCGTTCCGCCGAGTTCGCTAATACCCGCGGCGTGTATTACTTTAGCCTAGTCGGTAAATGCAGACAATTTCGGTTCTTATCAGGGACCGCCGCGCAACACCGCGTTAGCAGTGGGCTACTGTGCATGCAAAAAACAAAATCCAGTAATAATCCAACAACATTCCAACCATTATTTAAGATGAATGTGTTTCGAATTTCGTTAATACGCGGACGCCATTATTAGTAACGGTACAAAAGGTTGGGCAATCGGCCTTTCTCGGAAAATCCGAGATAGATTTATTTGTCGTGTCAAAGCTTAGACCCAGTAATTACGGCCATTCAGGACTCAACTTCCGTAAAACACGTGTTCAATTAACCGTTAAACTCCACCTCCGTTCCCTGCAAAAGATTCGAANAAATACGAAAAACATCGAAAGTACTAATGCGGTATCTAATGCGGTATATATTTGAGACAGGAACTGGGTGTGCTGTAGTTATAATTGAAATGTGGAACCTGTCTCTATTCATTGCATTTGAAAAGCACGTGTTCGTTCTTACAACATGCACAGCACACGTCTGCGGTAATGCAAGTATATGTGCTTAATAAAGGCAAGACGAGGTGCGTTGCCTTTTACAATTTATATGCGACATAGTTGTAAAATATGTTGCATAACAATATGAATCTGGTGAAAACTGGTGGAATTACTTCAAGTGATAAACTTTTGATGTTGTATGTGTTCAGTGTGCCATACCACGTGGTCCGTGACGTCATTTTGGCTAGCACGTCAAGTAGAAAATTGTCAACATTGCCTCCGCTAAGAAACTTCAAAACCACGTAAGTATCTTATTATTTACTCTTTTTTGACGAAATAAAATGCAGGCTAACGGTATTTGTTGTCTGCGTTATTTACTTCAGGAAATACTCGTGGTGGTAATCTGGTAGTTTACCTTTAACATAAATATCTGTGTTGGTTCCTCTTACCCTGATGTTGACGGGTTGTTCCCGCTTATCCAGGTCTTGACTGTGTGTTGTCAATGCAATGCCAGTGGTAAACTATCGTCGTTAATATGTTTAGCACAGATGTATTTATAGTAAATTCTTACTACTAGGTTAGCTATGCATTTAAAAACGCTTTTTAAACGAGTCTTTTTAAACCATTAGCCATAGTTGGTTTTCTGTCTTTTTCTTGTAGCTGCATACGGGAAAAACATGGCATTATAGAATGTCATACCACTTCACACAACTTAATTAAATACATAAGAATAAAAATGTTTCAGAATAAGATACATTCGTAACTTTGTATTTAATGACCCCATGTAATGCGATACTGGGTTGTTTTCATATTGGACTGGGGATACGTTCTCGCCAATATTAAAATACTGACCCTGCATTACACCTTACGGGGACAGAAACGAGCCATATATAACTAACTATTCCTTATGTTGCTGGTACATCAACGATTGCATTGATTTCCTGGTTTATGAAACCATGAGATACACTTTAGAGAGTTTATGATCTACCTACCTGAATGCAATACCATCTTATCCGTTCATAAACGTAACGCTGATCCTATGTTCAAAGTTTTATTTAGCTAATTGCACTACATACCGTGTGTGATTTCGAAAAGATTTTAATTGAACTGTTCGAAACACGTACAAGCACTAAGATATTGATGTACATAATTAATTGTTCAACTGAAATTTGAATGAACGCGTGGTTTATAGTTGAAGCAAATTCATAAATCAAACATATTGTAGTAATTATTGAGTATTATATAAAGGGATAAGATTTGTTACTTTTTCATTTCATTTGTATTTATAATTTTTTCTCTGCACATGCTTTTACAAAAAGAATGTTATTAATTTAAAGAAATAGATAAAAAAAAAAATAAAATCGAACTCTTGTTTATTTAAGTAATAATGTAATTGCACATGAGCTCCGAATTTTTTTCCAAGCGTTTCAGTGAGCGTAAATGTAAAATAAAAGGATAAGTACATAAAAATGCAAATACACATACTATGTTTTTCTATCATTCAAACAGTTAAGACTTAAAGCGGGACTGTACGATTTTGTCACATATTTATGAAGTTTTATAAAATGTATTAAAAAATTAGTATACATATATTTCAATATAAATTAAAATAAAAATTAAGAAGAACATGTGTCGAAAAATGCGAAATAAGCCAGATATTTAATTCTGAAATCGAAAATGGCTTCCAGTCGAATTCGCCAGCATATATATGATGCATGTACAATGTGAATCTAAATTTAGTTCTAGTGCAGATTCGTTCATACGACACAAAGACATAATTTTGTTTCCTAACAAATACGAGTAAAATTATCGCATCGGATTTGACCAGCGCTAACTTGTCTTTGCTGCATTTAATGAAATTTGTCTTCAATGTATAATTTGTCTTGCCTATTTTGTGTTATTGTAACATATTTTTATCAATATATTACAATTGAACACATATAAAAATCGTGCATGCTCACTTTAATGTACACTTTATTAAGTTCGTGTTTTTCGTAGGTTCTTTAGACCTCTACAGGTCTTTGATCGAAACTTAAATGAAAATAATATTGCGCTGCTTATAGGCATTAATAAAACAACACTTTAAATGTTTGACAAGCATTTATCTTCTCTGCTCAATACAACACATACTGATGTCGCAAACTCTGTCATCGCATACTTTGAATGAAACAGCACGACTAGATATAGCTCTAGCAGTATTTATTGGAATCAAACATTAACAATAAGTCAGTTGCCCATATTCTAATTCGGATATTTTATTATTACATTTGTCTGAATATTTCCCATTCTATGAGATTATGTACTCGTTGAATTACGGTATTGATATTCCTATGCATAGCTTCATTTAGTTAATATAACAACTAACAATTAACACCAGAAACTATACCAGGAGAGTAATTCTGTTTATTATTCACTTCTTTTATCACAGAACACCAGTGTAAAGCTATGTATGCCTGAACACGATCATCTGATGAATAAGCATATCTATAATAAGTTAAGTCTGTTTGTTACCTAAATTATTCAATGGTTGTTGTAAATTCGTATTTCTAGACATGATTTGTTTTACTAATATTAATTAACAAACTTTCAGTTAAAATAAGAATTGTAATTATTTTTTCTATACATTGACAAAAGAACGAAACTGTTCGGAAATATAGATCCGCGTTTCTAAAAAACAAAATAAATTTACTGATTTACTGTTTATTTAGACTAGCCTGTGCGTACTGCGCAAGCTAATCTTGGACGACACTTTATGCACCTGCATTAAACTCCCTTTTCACAGAGCGAAGCTCAAATGTGTTTTTGATAACAAGTGAAAAAACATCTTAATACAGAACTAGATATGTGTCGTGACATACATGTCCTAGGTATCATCAACTGTGTAAAAAACGTATGTGTATATTCATTAGTACCATGACATATATTTGACAAGTGATGAATTCAATATGCCAGGGATGCTTTTAGAGACAAATACATATAGCTAATATATTATCTGATCTTTATCTTTGTCTTCTTACTTACTTGATTAGTTCTGGTTTCGTAAATGGCGATGAGAAATCTATTCACATACAAAACAGTACTTACAAAATGGATACAATCGAGGAGGTCTGTGTGTATTCAAGACAAATATACATATAGATCTTGAGAAAATCACTATATTCGACAGCATCAATTCGAAACATTATTCGTATTTAAGCGGCCGTTCGTACAGGGAATAATTAGTGACAGTCAACACACCATTGTTTTTGCAGAAATACTAATATCGTTTCTATGTAATCAAATACACACACTGGTTTTCTTGATCGATTTTTTTGTTGAACTGAACATACACGTAAACAAGTATTAGTAAGAGATAAGCATATGAACCGTGTAAGGTGAAAAAGTTTGTTCTGCTTTATGCGCCAGCGAGGCTCAAGACCAGCCTGAGCATTCGCGCTGACCGTTCAGGAGCTCCCTTTTCCGCTATAAAGTCACGAAATAGTTCATGATTTTTTGCGGGCAGGGCAGCCACTGACAAGACTGCGCCAATGCGCATGCTTATCTTAAGCTACTCTGGCCGCAAATGGCATAATAACCATTTGCGAATGACGCGGCTCATAAATAGATATGCCCAATTACTACATGCATACACGTGAATGTCCTTAACATGACGCATTTTCTTAAAGATACCAAATGAACTGGTAAGTGTTCGCCAGTTATTATGATATCAACAACATAACTAGCACGTACATGATATACGTATGTTTTGCTCGACGGAGACACAAACCAAGAGAAAATAATTATTAAGATTGAATACACACATGCTTATTGACATCTACGTTATTTACAAACGAACGAAATTGAATATATACCTGTTTGTTAGGAAGTATCTACATCTTCTGGCCTGTCACAAATACGTAAATGCTGGTCTTTCTACCATGTTATGGCCACGCTTACAATTTGTAAAAGAACTTGTTTATAACGATTTAAAGCATTTAAAACTAATAAATAAGAGCAAAAATATAGACTTGCATTTGAAGACAAATAATGCGATTTGAAAGGGCTACTTTTCTGATGATCACTTTTATTGCATTTTCGGTATTTAACAGAAATGTGTTGTGTGTAATTATGTAGTAAGAATTGTGTATTATAAATAATGCTTAAATAGCAAGGACATATTACAATCCGTCTGATTTTGTATATGCTGATATTGCAGATCCATTTGATACTCTTTGACATTTATGTAATGTAGACATTGGGAGCCATAACTAACATAATTTTTCCTGTAAAATAGAAGTCCTCGGGGATAGTCTTTCCGCAAATGCAGGAAATTGGACAGAGATTGCTGTTAACGACTGACAATTAAAATTCCATGTATGTAGCATTCGAGATCAAACAATTATGGAGTTGGTAATGAAGTGGGCGCAACTATTCCTTTCAAGGGTTGCCTTAACATTTGCGGTTATAAATTGAGCTGAGATTGCGAAGTGTTGCAGGAAGCAATTACCATCACGTCGCAAAACTGTGTGCATCTCTAAAGCTTTCCCAACATTCGATGGTTTGGTTCATTTACTACTGTATTATTTCTGTTGATCGTTCTGAAGCTCAATGATCAAACTAAATAATCGACTATGAAAATCGAATATGAAAATTGGTGTCTGACCTTGCCATAATTTATCTTTAGCGGCTCAACGTGTTCAACAGTACCACATACGTGATGAAAGCGAAATACTACCGCACTAACGACTACGGATCGACTTGTAGTCCTATTATTTATAGTAAGTTTAGATATTTCAAAGCAAAATATATGCTGTGGAAATGCAATTGGAAACTTACTTTTCAACAATTTCCTTTGCTTGCCTTTAAATGAATCAAAGTGCGTTTGTAGGATTTGTTATTGAGAAAATGAATGTTGATTTTTTAATATCATTCAGTCGTCTGCACCACACTAGTAAGAGTTTGGTTTGACCTTTACTTATTTTGTATTAGCTTATTGTTTCTTTTATTCTCTTTCTCGAATACTGTTCTCTATACATTAAGTCAGTCATCAAATTTCCATTTTGTATAAAAAATAAATACCGATCATATAAATCGTTAGGCTTCTCGTTTCGAATCATCGAACCTTCTACCCATATACTTATAAAATTGCTGGTACTATATTCTTAACGCATGCAATAATGATTTTCCAGGCAAATGGGTTGACAATAATGAAAGACTTAACCGGGCTTGCCATTTGTCATTTTCTTATTGCCATATCCTAATTGCCAGTTTTCAATTAGACTTAAAAAAAAACACAGAATAGAAAGTCCAATTGTAAATGGCAAGTGCAATTCGCAGAATCTCGTTTGCCAATTGGTTATTGCCATTTGACAAATGTTCAGTCGTATTGAAAATTCGGTGGCCGATGTTTAAGAAAATTTGTTTCAAGAGTTAATTATTCCATTGGAAAAGTAATTAATTTCAAAGACAGGTACCCACAGATCATACATAGAAGGATTCTCTCTAACTTTCATAAGTTATCAATAACCCGATATCGACCAAGCTACGGACGGGAAATGCCATACGTGAATTGATATTTGTCAATTGCCATTTGCAAATCGGCATTTGTAGATTGACATTTGCTTATTGCTAATTTCCAATTGATAATTTATAACTCACATTTTTTTCTGGTCAACTGTTCATTGCTTTCTTGGTTCCTTTTCTTAGCTAATGGCAATTAGCAGTTTGGATTAAGCAAACTTTAATCAGTAAATAGTATTTGGCAAAACAAACATGGAAATATGCATGCCCGGTCAGTCTTCCATGCAAAACTTGTTTGAACAGTGTATATAGACCTCTCGTCAGGAATGTGTATCACAGAAAGAAATAGAGTATTACTAGAATGGTTTGTTATGTTGGCATGCTAACACAAGTTGTTGTAGTTTTTTCATAATGCTCACTGGGCTTAATCCTTTTACGTGTACTAACGTTCTTTAATTCATGCAAACAATTCATAAATACATGTGGAAAGATTGTTCTAAATAAATACACACACAAAAGCAATGTCACGCCACTAATACTTTAAACACAAGTCCCAATAATTCACAATAAACACTCACTAGACGGTATAAGAAACAATTTGAGCAGACTTGGAATACTTTGCCAACTTTAGACATTGGCTTTCTCCGAATAGCTCGGGTTCAATCTAGGGAGATCAGGTTAGATCCACTTGAATCGACAGTACTGATTATACCCACAACAATCATACCTAATTAATAGCCATACCAGTGTCCTCAAGTGACTGAGTTAAATCTATAGCGAATGTAAAAGCTATATGCACTCTTTAAGTTTCTTAAATTAATGCGTGCATTGAATTATTAGAAAAATAAACAACAAACATCGTTTGCGTTTTTATTTAAAAAAAATATATTGTAAATTTAGCCCAGAATAAGTTATCAGAAAATAGCAAAGAACAATCTAAACAAAATGTTATAAATTAATAATCAATAAAGTTGCTACAGTAAAGTTAGTATTTCATACGATACCATTTTATATTTCATTGCAAAGGATTATGTAAGCTCTTTTTAAAGTCTTGTTTCACCACATTAGTATGTCATGGTTGTTTCACATGAGCTGAATACATTGAAATGCTACTATAACTCCTATCTCTTAAACAGGAGGAAATATGGTACAAAGTTGGGTTTTGGAGAATGATGCATTTTTGCAACTTTCAGTTGTAACGTTATCTTGTGTGACCTCAATCTGTATTTTAATCTGTATTTTGTAGGTGGTATACCAACACATGTCCCACTCTTACGACTTGTTAGATGCTGTAGCCGCTCTCACTGTTTCACTGGCAACTTCCACTGATTCAGCCGACATCCCACTGATTCGGTTCATATTTCCTCAGATTCAAGCGCCACTATCTTTGATGCACAAGACACTTCCCCTGATTAAGCCAACAGTCCCTGTGACGCAACTTCTTATTGCTCAAATGACTGGATTGGCAACTCCATCTTTTAGATGATAATTTAACCAACTCAATAAGACACATATAATTTATGTGTTGCAAAATATAATTGCAGAATGGTTTCGGTATATATTTGTTTCTTATTCAAATGGATGAACCCTTAATCACCGACCAATTTATTGCTTATTAATTATTATTATATCTAGAAAATAAGCTTATGTTTTAGCCTAATTAATACCAGTATACAAATATTGCAATACGTACCAAATACAATAAATACAGCATGCACTTAACAGGAGTTTAAATCTTGACACTACATAAGTTGTTTGCCATCTTAAATGCACAACATTGCTAAGAATTTATTTTAGATTCATATAAAATTATATTTATAAATGCCAAGCTGCTAATTTAAAAAAAAGTAATTTTAGATTTTATATGTATTGAATTACACTGACGTCTAAAACAAATTTTTAATTTCAGGAATACATGTTTTTGAAAAGAATGTCCTACTATATTTTACATAATTTGAAATTCCCCTGGTATCTTGCTCGCATGTGAAAATAAGTCAACAATCGGACAGTGGTATATATTTTTGCGCGAGCAATTGGTTCATTTTATAATGAGTATCCCTCTTGTACAGGGTTTGAAATCAAATCATGTTAGAAAAGTGTAACATAAGTAGAGTAACTATCGAGCACCACTTATAAAGTGACCAAAAAGAGTCAAAAAGCGAAATTATACATTTACTTATCTTTGGTGACGTTTGTTTAGCTGATTTGCTCACAATGAAGCTAATGAGCCCAAAACATCCGGTAACATGTCTACCAAGTGAGTATTTCCACAGATATAGAAAGACGCAACCATAATTCTCTTTAGGCACGTAGTCGTGCGTTAATGATTAAGCAAATGTCACACCCTAGGGGGAATGTGCACATTAATAGGCCAAATCAGTATTGCGAAACGTACACATTTATATTGAAAATAATCTGAACAATATTAATAATTGGAGATTCTATTTCTACAATTATCTTTCATCCTCGTTAGAGAAAAATATACGGATAACAGAGCTTGAAAACGAATTGCTTATAACAGATAGTTTACCACGCATTTACTGTTTTACCTAAACACTACTATATATTAAATACACTAATAAATATATATAATACTTTGAATGCTGTGGTATTTGCGAGATACTAGTTGTACGATTGCTTTGTGTTCGTATCTGGAAAGTTAACGACGCTTAGTGAAAACAAAATGTACATCCTCCTAAAACTGTCTGTGAACGTATAGCTTTTCGCAAATGAAAGACATGACAAGTAGGCTTTGTGTCGTCGCACTGTCACTTCGATGTCGGGGGTTAATATGTGAAATAAATGACTTTGGCATTTAAACGCGCAAATACAATGCAATACGTTTGTAGTTAATTTACATTCATATACCACAGCATTAACACGGTGTCTTCATACCGTGACTTCTGAACCGCAAAACTCTACAAGCAAATGCATAAGATGATGTTATTAAATGATATCATAGGTCTGACCTGACGGGATTGTATTTGACCTTTTTGTGGAGACTGTTGCCAATAAGTTACTATGAGTAGGAGACTATTCGTAATTCGACATGTCATGTGTTCAACATGTATTTATAAAAACAAATCATCAAAGTAGTGAGTCCGTAAACAATTGTTTTTTTCAAATCTAAATTATGTACAATATTATGAACCGTTACCGTCAAATAAAAAAAGTTGATAAATTTGAAGTTATCCTGATACCGAGTTGCTATTTTGATATAAATTGTTTGACCCCTGGATTGTTAAAGGTTATGTAAATTACTATTTCAAGCGGATTTATTTTCTACATGAAATTCTGTTTCCGATAATCAACATCAACATATCCATGAACTGCGTTAGGATTTGTTACACGATTTATACAGTTTATGCAGCGATCAACGGTGCATTTAAAAAAAAGCAATTGACGTCACTTGATTGCTTGCAATTGCAAGTTTTTGCTTTAGGTTTTCCTGGAATGCCGACCTGTCAAACTAAATGTGCATAGAATGATGATATGCATTTCTGGTGCGATATTTTTTTTAAGAAAGTATAATAATATTCATTGCACTTCAAACAATATATGTTAATTTCTCCCCAGTCATTGCACCACAGCAGTATTATTTGCGACTACGATATCCTTATAACTGAAAGAAATGTAACGAAAATTACAGGCATCAAAGCTTGTGACATTTATTCCGCATCGGAGACGGTTGTTCTGAGGTAATAAATGTGGATTTTACAGTGATTTATCTCGAACTACATTTTTATTAAACGCCTCTTATTCCAAAGAGCTCTTTCCCATAAAGATTGTATAAAAATGTGCTAATGTTTAATACCACAAACACAACTTTACAAAAAGGACAAACACAAAGCAATGCATACTCGTCAATCAAGTCGATTATATTAGTGGTTTAAAAGAATACAGGCGAACAATAAAAATGAAACATACAATTTAAAATTGTTGCTTTTACTGGGCATTTGTGCTCCTTCTATTTGTTCGCAGTATTTTTTCTTTTGTTTTTACCAGACTTATGATGCGATCAGAAATGATGTGTGTATGTCAGTATGGCCCATATTGAAGATATATATTGAACGTATACGAGCACATTGCTTATCTGGTTGTTATGTGCGTGCTAACTTCGTCGCATTAACCAGATAAGTCCAAGAAATTTGACAAATTTCACAGAGAAATTCAAGTCATTTACCAAATATTTACGGTAATTGAATCTGTCGCATTCTTTTCATTTAAAACTCATGATTTTTAGTGTTTTGTATGCTCTTTGTGTAAAAGCATGGGTGGTGGTTACATTCAAGACTTAACATCATGTTTAAGAAAGTCAATGTGAAAGTCATGCATTTTATGACAAAGCCGTCTAGCGCTTTGTAACATTATTATAATTTAAATTAAATATCTCATAGATAAGAAATAAACTCAAATAAAATGTTATACTAAATACCGCATACATTTTTACAGTTTACCAAAGGGCACACATTGTATTTGTATGATAATAATATTGTCTGTACATGCAGGTCTTATTAGTGAGGCTATATTGCAACATCATGTGATCAGTGTGCGTGTTTGATCATTCATAGAGTTCATGATTTTATTGAGGTCGAATGAACAGGCTGCATTACGCAACTATGTGGATTTTTTTCTTAATGCATTATCATCTCATTTTAACAGTCGGTGCACATTTTTAATTACTTCATAATGTTTGAGCATTGCCCATAGAAAGAAAACACTGTAACGTTAATGGATATTGCGCCTGAATGCATTGCGTGTAATGTTAAAGTTGATGTATATTGACTTTGAGCATCGTTTGATTGATTCTTTATTGACTGCAAAAGAGCACGCCATGTTATGATGGTATATGGTCGTTAGCTTATTAAAAAAAGAACATGACTAGCGTTGCTGTTTACAAATGCTAATACAACTCAAATAGCAATTTAAATTTATATTGTACTGAACTTTTTAGATTTAATTTTCAAATAACCACATACAGCACATGGTCATGCAAAACTACTCAATTTGGTTAACATAAAACTCAACATCATGTAAGTAGGATATACAAATAATAACAGTATTTTTGACGAAACTAATGCGAATACAATTGCCAATTCCAAATTACCGTTACGTAACTAGAGCTTTTATGGCGAGGTGTTCAATAAAATGAGGAAGTATTTTCGGCAAACATAGGCTATTCAATAAAGAGAGTAATTAATTCGGTGTAATTCTTGGAATTAAAATCGGTATCAAAGGCTTATAAACTCAAACTTAGTCTAGAATCATACGCTTGCAATGGAAATGAACATTAAACAGATACAAATACGAAAACAACATATAACTCTTTTGACGACAAATGCAAAATTGCATTAGAGGTTTATGACTTCCCGAACCTACCTGAAGTTTTATTCATAAAGCATTTAAGTATTAAAAACATGAGAGCATTGCAAATCAAATATGGAACATCAAAACAAGGAAACGACAGTAATACAAATTTAATTATTCATTTAGTGGATGTGACCCATAATGAAAGTATCTGCTCATTGAATAAATGACAAGAAATTATTGACTGATGTGTATTTGATATTCTTTAAATTGACTTAATTTTAGTTTAAGTTTTACCACGGCAAGTATTTACATGTGTGTATTATATAACCTTTTCTTCAACGATATGGTTCACTAATAAATATGTAAACATGTGTATTATTTTTTTAACTTCTAACTTTAACTGATCGAGTATAGTATTACTAGCTTAATTATATCCTTTTGCAGTCTTATAACTGCATACACTGGAATTCAGTAAGATATTTAAGCAGTCTATGGAAAACAAAATAGTTGCTGACTATTTTTACAAGAGGCACCTACATTAGATTAAAGTTAAAATAAATGACAACAAGCAACAAACATAACTGTGCGTCTAGAGGAAATATGTTGGATATGATATGCTCACTGTTTACAATGGTACCCTAGAGGCGGCATCGAAATGATATATTGTATTAACCGACTGTAAATACTGGTAACTAGATTGATTGTTTAAATAGCGACTGTGTAAACAACTTGCTAAATAAGAAACTGTTTAAACAGTTTCCGGTTGAGTGTTACTATATTAAGCGTATTGCATGGCTTTCAAATAACGATTGTTAATGCATTGGCATTTAAAACAAAAAATAACACTTTTGGCCATAAATCAAAACAAATAAATCTCTTTTACTTTCATTCACGAAAACACATTATTGATGCTGTATTACAATACCCCTTTACCAGTATGGTATATGCCTTGACGAACGTGTAAGGATTTATATAAATAAAAATACATTGTATGTAGATATCACATTGATTTATTTTGAGATCCATTTCGCAATTTAGCCAAAGAACTAAATTAAATCTGATTAAAAATAACATCAATACAACATTCACCTTCTTAAATATCGTGTCAATAAGAATAACAGTGCATATATTACAGTGGGGGGTAATAAAATTGGTCAATGACTTAATAATAAAACAAATAGCAAAACTCATAACACCTAAAACAAAATCAATCTATGTGTTTTCGTGTATCATGTTATGTTCCTTAACTAATTCACATTGACGAGTCAATTTTAATTCAGAGGAATTCTAAATAAATGTATTTATATAATCGTAGAACGTGTAAAGCCTTACAGTCTGGTCGTTTACATGTGTTACTGGCTGTCAAGAAGTCAATGACTTTAGCGAATAAATGGAAAAAATAAAGCAATAAACATGCGGTAGTACATGAAAGGCTTCTGATGCAATCCGTATGAACGTGATTTAAAATTACAAATATATCGGTATGAGTGCCAGAAATATATCGGACAATCTCTACACAATCAACATAGATTAGTTATTGTTAATATCTGAATATTTGCGGATCTCAATACTAATAGGTAGATAAAATGAAAATTAAATTCAACTAAACGCAACATGTCAGTTGTTTCACGTTATGTTGCTCTACATATGTCACACAAACCGGCTTCATAGACATGAGTACATGTTTTTTTGCGATCAAACAGTATCAATGAAAAGTACCATTTTGTTTTTGTTACATATAATGTTGTTATGTGACTTTTTTAATATTGAAACTGTCGTTTGTTATGTCATCGTGTTCGATATTTTACATAAATGGTTCATTCTAGTATGCGTAATTTCCATCTTGCTTCATAACCAGTGTTTTTTTTTATCTTTCATTACTTCTATGAGCAATATGTAGGCCTATGCTTGTATGTGCCTGGAATGATGGTACAAGTTTTTATACATGTTTCTAGTATGTGTTTGTTTTATTTCTACGTTATTTGCAGTGCATGCATACATTAAGAAAATTGCACAAAAACACGTTCTTCAAATCAAATTTTTTTTTTCCAATTTTGTGGCAAAATTTCGGCTGACGCTTTCATCCATTTTGAAAAGATACTGATTAAAGAGAAATTTTAAGATTAACATACACCATATTCTTTTTGATCGAAAGACGCTAAATTCAGTGGGTGGCAGCCTTGATTTTGGAAGAATTTCTTATTGCATCAAAACATGCCCTTAATGTACGATTTGTTTTCTTCCATATTAGTTAAGCCTTTGATAAAATCCGACAGAAAAGTATACTATTCAAACTTTATTCTGCTGACGCCAGAGTTTACTTGAAATTTAAATCAATTAGTTACATACAGAAAACAAAAATATGTGCGTTTTTTTTTCCAAATCTTCTTTTGCTAATATATCTGCAGGTATTTCTCAAGTTTTCATTCTCCCCATTATTGCTGAATGCAATTCCGTTGTTCTTGTGTCACTATTTTGCACATATACAAGCGTGGTATTTAAAGAATGTTTTAAATACAAACTTTTGAAGTTAATACTGCTAACTCTCAATGTATCTTTGTCATATTATGTTTCAACAGTATCTGTATTGCGTACTGTTTCCGTGTAAAGTTGTTAACCCAACTCGACAATTTACACAATTTATGCCTTATAATTATCTTAAAGGGAACAAGCAAACCATTCTTGTCAAATTGATAATAACTCTAAAACAATGCATTGTATCAAATCCAGATACCGTACGTGAATATGGAGAAGGCAGTAGTGGGCGTCACATGATTTGTTGTGTTTTAAGATTACTTTGTCACATAATATCTGAATATGTGAAAACTGTTAAACAAATATTCGGCATAGCTAGTTGGATATGTGTATGTGTCGCAGGCAGAAATATGACAACATATATTTGCGTTTGTTTCTAGCTCAAAACAAATTTACAAATGTTCTGATGTGTAATACAGGATTGATTCATTTAATTATAATTGTTCAATTATACAATAATTCACATTTGCAGAAATATGATATTTTACTGGGCTCATTTCATGGGGAAACTGATAATGCATTATTACAGGAAACATCAAGTGTTAGCATATTACGTAACAAATATAACGCGTAAGTGCTGTTTAAATATCCAAATACAAGTATTTAATGATAACATTCGATCATGGAGCAGAGCACGTGCGAAATATGTGCAAACATTCATTCAAAAAGCTTTCTTTATTGCAGTCTAGCTGTTAAAAATACATCAAAATCAAACATATTTAAACATCAATTCACAAACGCTTTAGTTTATCAAAACTAAAATATTTTTTTAAATTCAAAATAAGACGGCTAATTAATTGAAACTACAATAGCGAGCTTATATAAAGCGCTCGCTAAATAGTATTAAGAGTGTGCAAAACATTTAAATGTTCTAATGACTTATCATTACGATTTTAATTATACAATATATTGAAGTATGGTACTCTAGAAAAGCGTTATATACATGTATATTAGAAATAAGGTTTAATTTTGCCTTATCGAACCATATGTATCTTTACTACATTATGGCATAGACTTTGTATATATGTTTTCGTCAAAAAGATCAAACGGAAAATAAATACACATCCTGTCTTATGTCTGTTTGTTAACGAATATAATTAAAAGATTAGTGATAAAAAAGTTTGCAATGCGATTTCTTGTATGAGGATTATTATTTTTTTATTTTTCTTGAAGTCTTTATGTCCTGAATATAATGGATTTTAGTCAGATAAAAGTAGACAAACATAGAAAGAAACTAAGAGAAATATTTTATTTATATTAAGAGAGAATACCATTTAGTAGGATTTAAAGAGCAACGGCCGCTACCCCCCCCCCCCCCCCCCCCNCAACACTTAGTTAATTTGCATATAACATATGTTTACTTATTTTTCTAGATTTATGATTGAATTCAACGATGAATTGGACCAGGATAAAGGCAGTTAACAGTAAGGGGTGCGAAATTGCATTTGCTAAGTCGCATACATGTATTAAATGTGAAGCAATTACAGCGGATTTCTTACATGTCTTTATGCTTTATTCTTATCAATCATTGTACAAAACACGTGTACATTTGGTTGAAAGCGCATTGTACAAAGCAACAAAATCTTAATCAATAGTATTACATGATCTTGTTTACAGAATCGGAAATGATGAGGGAATGTTATGTATCAAATAATTTATGTTATTGTATAAACGTACGCTCTTTTCATTCAAAATGTGTGACAATTTCAACATTTAATCGGAGGTAAATTCCCCTGAAATTAAGATAATACAAGAACAATAATTGAAGGAAATATATGCAAAGACAAAATTGGGGAATCGGTAATTTGGGCAAGTGTAGAAAAACTTTCATCGAAAGTTTCGTTTTACATGTGTCTATTGTGCAGTTATTTATATTACACCACATTATATTTGCTTATTTTCATATATGGTTGTTACTGGTTGAGTCGTGGGTTCTGTTTGATTCGTGTGTATAGAAATCGCATGAAATCTCGCGATAGAACGTTCACACATGATGCAGTTCGTTACGGATTTTTTTTTTGACACGGTAACCAATTTTTCCGATCAAAAATGCGTTAAAAACAAGTAAATAGTGTAATTCAGCATAACTTGATGGGTCCTTATGAAATATTTCCTCATTTATGTTCATATAGTGTTTCAAAGTAACACAAAATCGTTTTTTTAGGAGTATTTACCATGCTACATCGTCTGTTGACATTTTTTCACAAGAAATTAACCTGTCCTTCAAGGTCAGTTTAAAGGCTATTTATAGTATGCAAATCTTGAAATTCTGGCAGCCAATCAGAACCCACGAATCATCCGTAAGCTTATTTTCATGAAGGTAGTTTGGCAATATCAACACAGTCGATTATTTTGATGTTTAAAGACGATAAACATTTTGAAAAAAGCAACAAATCCTAAAGAAGAAAGGTTTATAATTATTTTCATAATGATTCATAGTCATATATTAATAAAATATTTGTGATGTAACAACTTTATGAAAATTACCCACGACTCAACCAGACTTTAGCATAAATTATATTATTGTCCCCTACCGGTTTCATGGTCACTTTTTGAACGTTAAGACATAAATGCCATGGAAGAAATGTTCTTGGGATTTTGCCGCGTCGACAATAAATATGACATATGTCTGGATTTTGTATACCATATATCTGATCAGTTTATCTCAATTAATATGGTTCGCACGTAAAATGTATTGAAACATAAGTAGAACATGTTTCATGTCTAAAATGGTTCATAACATAATAAAAGCATATAAAAGATCGCTGTGATGCAAATCTGCTAAAGTATAATATGTTTTAACCGGTTGATGCATGTAATACGCTTTAGGTATAAATGTTTACATTATGCACAAAGGAAAACTCACTACCAAATAGTCTTAGTAAGCTACAATTGTCTTGTGTTATTTGCAATTATGTTTATTGTGAAACATTCATACCGAACTAACATTCGCAGTTATCTCTGCTCCAAAAGCACTGTATCTGCTGCATGCTATTCCCAGGCAACTGATATACTTATATCCGATAATGTTGTACTTACGTCAATCTATTTTATGATAAAAATCGTATACCATGCATAATTTGGCGTAACTGTATATTTGCAAACAAATGTAAGGTTTCATACTTTTTACGATAAATATGCCTGTGTAATGAAGTGAATGCTAATGTTTATGGAAACACAAGTGGAACCGAACGATCTGGGCAAAAAACAAATTAAGGCAAGCCCATAACACGATCGAAGAGGTCACTAATGGAATGCGTATCAGCGTGATTAAATCTAAAAAATAACCTCTGCGTGATTGATGAGAACTTGTTTGAAACACTATCATCGTATGTCTACATGTTGCTCCGTGTTATAAAACGAGGCGCGTTTAATTCAAACTGATATGTAAAGAGATATAAATTGAGGGTCAGCATATTATTTTATCAAAGTTTGCCACTTTTCACAGACAGCGTTTCTATTTCACAGAATTTCTAAAACCGGTTGTATCAAAAGGCAATCAATAAAATAACATGACAATGTTGTTACGTTGCAATTGATTGCCATATTGACAATTACCGGCGCATTCTACAAATATCTACTACACATTGTGCGGTAACAATATTAATAGTTTGACAAAACAGATTGACATTTATATACAAGTATAATTTGGCGCGTATTACATCGTCTTTAGAAACAATTGCTTTTAAAAGCAGTTGAATATAATATATAGGATGCCGTATTGTGTCAAACAGAGCGCCATAGAAAATAATCTGATATTCAATTTAGATAAATCATCATGAACTCAGATCTGCATCGCTCTCTCTCTCTCTCTCTAGCATTATATATCAGATAACATTCAGCAAGCCATCATGTGTATATTAATTCAAGATCTATATATAATATATGCATAATCCTAAAAGGGATTAAACACCATTGAATACTTATTCTCAAACATGCCTTCATTTTATCACAATACACGTTATGGCACAGAATAACCCATTAATTAGTATAGATTGACACAATTCAATAATTCTGTCATGTTTGTTTTATAATTTTTAATGTGCCGACAAGCATTTCAGAATGTCAGTTCGTGTCAATATTTAACTATAATTTGCAATGAATAATGTTATAAGTACAAATGGTTACCCATTTTTTTCAGTAATAACATATCAGACAAATTTAACCTGTAACGATTGTTGAGATCGTTATATAGCTTACTGACAACGTTTTATTTTGACTGCATCTGCCGGTAAATTTATGAAGATTTTGGTTAATATTGTATTATTATGAAGCAGCATACATCGTTACGGAACACCCACTAGAATAAGTTGTCCATGCGTGCTTTGCCTCATTAAACAAAAAGCATTCTTTCACAAAAGCTATACAGCATAGTTTCCAGAATAGAATTGCAGTTTGCAGAGAGAAAAATTGGTTACCGAGTACAAGAGGAACATTCTGTCAGAAGAAAGGAACCTTTAATGCACCACTTTCTTAAGCGAATAACTTGCGTTTAAATTAAGTAAGTTGTATGGTTTTGGCACACTAGATTGTAACTGGTAATGGCTTTGACGCCACCAAAAATACAGTTTACACAGTATTTCGAAGGAAAGTATCGCACCTACAGACATAATTCTTTCAGTGAAATACGTGAAATGCATGTTTTTTTTGTATTGATAACTAAATTAAGCAACACGAGGTTTGCTAGACAAAAACAATAATTGCAACAGAATTTATTTAAAAACATACATTTAGGGGTCGTGTCTTTTAAGAAGGCGCATAAATAAATTGAATGACAATTCAATTTCTAAATTTCTTTTCAAATAACGTCCAAATATGGAACATTTGCGAGCAAAAGTAAATTAAAGACGAATAATAAACATATAACTAGAATGTATAGAAAATACATTACAAAACGGGACGGTGAGTACATCCATAAGAAAAAAAAACAAATACAAAATATTAACAAATATAAGTGAAAATATATGCGTTCCATGTTTTGAAGACGGTTAGTTAAATACCACTCTTACTAAACTATTAATTGATGCATATTATTAGTTAATATGTTTTAGGATATGAGCACTACCAGAATTGCTACCGCTGAAATACTACAATTTATGTTATGTGTGTCAACTTTGTATTGTTTAACTATTATTGTCCAATATATGAACACCAATATATTTTTAAATGTATAATCTTAATAAGCTACTGTGAAATTAAATAAAAGACTTGTAAAACACGATATTGCGCACAAGACAATTGTCGGTTCACTAAATGCAATACTAATTTTACAAATCACTAGAAACATTTAGATTGGTTTGGTTAAAAATAGTGCATTATTATATTTTGATAAAATTTCTATAATATGGTTGATGCAGTTATAAAACATTACTCTGCAACAACTCGACACAAATGTTTGCATACAGAGACTGTTTTTATGTGAACTTGTTAGCTGCAATATAATTTTCAAACTTAGTTTCCCTCAAAATGCATCATTTTGTATGGAGCACAACAACACATAATATGTATGTGATCAAAACTATATAATGACGTATATGAAATATTTTATTTACATATTACGTTTTCTATAACATGCCATAAATGAAGGACCTCGAACTGTAATAATATTTAGTGCAGCTAAAGTGTCATTTCGTTTATATTGGATTAAATAAATTTGGATGGACAATTCAGAATATAAACCAGTTCGATTAGTCGCACATACATGTTCAGACCATAGTCTACTCGTTAATGGCATTGACGCCACGTTCTTATGATTTAATTGTAGCCTGGAAAGTTATTGACGTAAGCCTGGATTAAGTTGTCAATGACGTGAGGAGAAATCAAGAAGAAATAATCCGATCAATGTAATTTACGTGAATCATGCGTACATGTAAGTGCCTAAGACCATAAACAAACCGAAAACAACCATTCCGATGTGAATCCGCTTAAATATCAGAATCACTAACCTTTTACATTATGCTGAACTGTTTACCCTAAAACAGGCGTATAATATGACCGTAAATAATATCCAGTACACATTTAAATTTATTTTAAGACTACCTTACGTTACATAAAATTATACTGGACTAAGTTAGTTATTTAGGGGTCGGATTCCTCTATAAGTTACCATTGATGATTTCAGAACTGGGATTTATATATAAAACATAACTGTTGAACACATATTTGTTAGACATATGCATATGCATTGTGCTTTTTATAAAAGAGTGTGCCTATTATGAAAACGAGTGCCTTTTTCACCAAACGAGGAGGGTTTTATACTTGATTTTGGACGTTTGTTTTTGTTAGCTTTCTACTGTGTGTTGCATTAAGAAAATCGCTTACCGATCATGTTAAAAAAAACTAACGTTAAATCGTGTTTGAAAAGAAAACATTAATCAGTCTATTTAAAAGTAAATGTCACTTAACGTACTAAGGTGCGCTAGTTCACGTTACTTTTTATAAGTGTTTACAGTTTCAACCCTCTATCAGCACAATTGTTTTGATTTGCACACGACACATGTTAAACAGGGGCTGTTGAGGGGCAGCGTACTCGACTTGTCTTGTTTGTGGCATAGTGTTTGGAATTTTTTCTTTGCCAAACTGTTTATTTTATAGGTCATTTATTCTTGCTATCAAGTAAAGTTGTATATTTCTGTTCTAATATTCAAAATATCGCCAGAGGCAACTTAAATTTGATTTTTAGCGGAAACCATGTTAATATATTAAGTAACAATAAACCTGACCTAAGTTCTAATACGTAAATTAGAACTAGTAATAAGAAGATGCGGTCGACATGAGTTAAACTTTGGTTTCGAATTAACAGAATAAGGCGTATACAAATAATAGGAAATGTGCCTGAAGGCCAATCCATTATATACATACTAAATGCATAAATAAGTAAAAGTTTTTTTTAATAAGACTACCATATTTTATTTGATTTAGCCATTCAGAAGGAGAAGACCTACTTGTTTGACAGTCATATATTGTTAAAATGTTATTATTTTAACTGTTCCATTTGTTGTGTTACTTCTTCCTAGCGAGGCGAACACAGCGTAGTGTCTATTATACACATTTTTCGATTTCGGAAAATTGTATCATGTATTGTTCGTAATATGTGTAGATAGTGTCGTTAGACTAAAGCATGAGTCATATTACAAACAAATATTATTAAAATGACTAAAAAAGGAAACAGTACCGATCATTTGACTAGTTAAATATATCAGTTTTATTAAATCTAACACAAACAACGTTGAGAAAAGTGATCGAAGAGAACAAGTGTGAAATATTAACATTTCACACATTGATTTCAAATAGCGTGGGTCTATTTGTAACTTACTCTTATTAGTTATATATATATTTTTGAAAGTGATATGCACATTGGCAACAAGTGTGTGTAAACAAAATATTTTAAAAGTTGGTAAATAGTGGTTATTAGAAGCTCAATGAATTTGCTTTCGCTTATAGACATGTGGTACAGATAAACTTGACCTTCAAATTACAGTGACCTAAAATCGTTGTATCAATATGCGAATGTACACATGCCAAAGTGTATGTAACAGTAAACTGTTCCTTGTACCTAGCAATAAGCTGTGTTCAAAAAACGGTCTATTTTCACAGGAGACACGGCGAATACAAAATGCTATGACATTTAATGGCATTTATCAATTGGCAATAACAGTTATACCATGACTATGTAATTATGTGCGAAAGGCTTGTATGATGTTGGACATTCTTATGAATTTCCATGTGGTTACTATAGCAGTTTCTCATTCAAATTGATATTTGAATTTGATATTAAAGTTAATGTTTGCTTGCAAAAACTCGAAATCGATTAATTATACGCAATTAAAACGTACTGCATTTTTTTCGGGTTTATTTAACATGGTTACTTACCGAGAGCCATATATCTGACCTGCTATAGTTGAATGAAGCATATTTTTGTAATCTGAATATTGTCGCGTTGAAGTTCAAATATACACTGTGTCATTATTACAGAAATGTTCGAAATGTATTCGCGCTCATTATATCAGGTGACAGACATAACAATATCAATAAACAGTCAACGTGAAAGTATCATCGAGTGCGCGTGCATGTGGTAGTACATGTTTTAAATTGCCAAGATTTCTCGTAACAAATTTATCTTTTCCAAACCGTCATAATTTAAACACTTGAGCGACCATTAAGTTTATAAGACGTTTATATTTTGATGTGCGTTTTATATAATTCAAAAGATACATTACTTAACATCTCGCAACTCTTTTACCGCGGCTATTTAATTATTGGTATGATTGATTCTGACAGAAATACTAATCTGAATACTCTATTCTTGTGAAATATGTGTGACGTTTCATGTATGAACTGTCAACATTAACATTTGAAAACCTTAAACCTTTGTTTAAGTTATTTTATTTGTACGTTTGAGTGTGTTGTTGTTTCGTTGTTGAATATGCGCTAAAATAATCATTATTAACTCTGTTTTATTGTGACAACAGTGTTATGTGTTTTTATTGAATAGTAATATGGTCATTATATTATGATATACAAGAGCACCGCATAGCGGGTGCCAACGCTTGGCTGTGGGTGCTTGGATTTTGTTTTTTTGACCTTTGAACTTGAATGATGACCTTGACCTTTTCCTTTTTCACCACTCAAAATGTGCAAGTCCATGAGATACAAATGAAAAAAATGATCTTTGACTTTGAAGAATGACCTTGACCTTTCACCACTCAAAATGTGCAGTTCATGAGATACACATGCATGCCAAATATCAAGTTGCTATCTTCAATATTGCAAAAGTTATGGTCACTGTAAAAGTTTTCGGACGCCGAGGACGACGGACCAGCTGGCTATGACAATACATCGTGTTTTATTCGAAAACAGCCGAGCTAAAAACAAGCCTGAGCCGAAGCATGTTTTTTTTTAAGAATGTATCTAATATTACACTGACTTAATATCGCATCTGAACCCCAATGGCAATCAACATTTAAATATTTATACTTTATTCGTGATGGTTGTCTTTCGTAGATGTAAAAGTTTATGTTTGACCATTGCTATCACAGCGCGAACCATATACTGTATTAATTTACATTGCACATATTTTTTTAATTCAAAAGGGATATGGAAATTGCAAAAAATGTTGTATACGAAATATTTTCCGGATACAGTCTGTGTTCTTATGAGATGCTTTGAATAGAAAATGCTTTTTCATGTAATGGCATTAATCATTTGGCGATAACATTTATACCATGACCATGTAATTGTGTGCAAATCACTTGTATGCGGTTGGAGATTGCTAAGAAGTTAAAGACAAAGGTCCATTATAACAGCCTACATCTTATCTGAATTGTGTCGCGTTATCAAATTTGCGTGCAACAACTCACTTCCTCAATATCGAGTATTAATATAAAATTAAAGCGCACTGCATTTCTTCGGGTTCATTAAACATGGTCACTGCCCGAGAGCCAAAGATCTATAGTCGAATTTAGCACCTATTTTTAATCTTAATATGTTCATGTTGACGTTTCAATATACCATTTGCAGAAATGTTTGACATGTATTCGCGGTCATACTATCAGGTGACTGACAAAAATGTTAAGAAAACAATCAAAGCGGAAGAAACATCGAATGCGATAACTTTTTGGATAAGATTGCTACAAAAAACATATACTTTCATATTTTGAAAACGTCATATTTTTAACAGTTGAGCGAGAAATACATTTTGTAGACATTTTTATTTTGATGTACGTTATCTTTTATTCAAACGATACATTACTTTTCATCTCGAACCTGTTTTTTTCACAGCTATTTCATGTTTTATTATGATGTCTAACTAGCCTGAGCCGAGGCATGTTTTATTATGAATTTATCACGACCGGTTATTTGATATCGCACCTGAAGCCTTACAGTAATACATGTTTTAACATTTACAATGCATTCAATTCGTATTTTAGTTGTCTTTTTGAAATGCACAAGTATTATTAATGACCATCGTTATCAAAGCGTGTAACATAAGATGTATGCATTCACATCGCAACACTGATGCCTTTCTTGCACCGAAATTAATTTAATTCTTATAAAACTGGCATAAGAAAAGGAAATTGCGTTTATTTCATGAAAGCTTTTTTTTGTTTGAAAGAAATGCATTCAATTTTATCTGTGCTCGAAATTCCATGTTGCGAATCGAGTATTCCTTTACTCTTCGTAAGAACGTACAACTGATATTTAGAGGCATCATCCGATGCCATGTGAATAGAAACTACTACGATATATAATTCACGAATAATTGTTAATTGTCCGATTTATATACAGTTTCAGTATTTGTGTCTGCAAGATGTTTATAAGACACGTTTTATGTGTTTGTTTGATTCACATATTTTGTGAATTGGGTGTTTCAAATATTAAGCATATTCCGTTTTTATCGCCGGGCTGCTAAATGGTTTGTTTAATGAGTTTATATGTACATACTTTCGTAAGTAGAAAAGGGTAATTATTCAATCTCATCGTATAAATAAATATTCAAATTTCAGATATATAGCAGGTCGATTAAATAAAATATACATTATACTGATTCACAATTCAAGCATATAATTTATGATGGATCGAATAACCAGTAACTATATATTATAGTGTTTGTCCAATACTGTAAAATGCCAGTTTTAACAAAAGCATATATAACCTATATTTGAATTTATCATAAGCCAGGCAGTTTTTGTTAGCACGAATACACCGTAATGTCAAGTAGACTAAGTGAAGCTATTTTCGTAATAAATTTATATTTAGTATCAGTTAAATTTGCTTGTTATGAGACTTTTATTTTGAAACGTCAAAAGCTATGATATGTTGTCCATTACATTTTAAGTGGAAAACTATAAAACAGCTATTTTATTAAAGTAAATAGCTCATGTAATTAAATTGGTGCATTTTTTTATTTTTGAAAGGAATAAGATTGAACATACGCGTTTATGAACGGTTAATGAAAGTAATCGAAGCTCGGCTCTCGGATTTTGATTATTTTTATACTAGAGAAATAATATAAGCATTTATATTAAACTATCGTCATCATTGTATTTAAAACGGATCAGTTTACATATTGACAATCTGGTTAAGCTGACACTTCTTTCAACAATACAAAATATAAAGAACAGAAATAGAAATTGAGTAAGGCTTGGACATCAAATCTTTGTGTTATTATTACCGTGCCTGAGAACGGCGTCAAATGTCGTGAGTCTGGCAAGACGCATATGGAAAGAACATTATTATGTTGCAAATCTAAAAATGCGTGCCTTAATTAAGTTATTTCTTTGCATGAAAAGTGCAGTTTTACATTATTAATTAAATACTTTTTTTTTTAATAATGAAATCTATTCTCGAAATTTGTTGAAAATTCAATGTAAGATAAATATGTATCGAAGGTAAAGCTAAAAAAACTCTTTAAACATATATTAGTACTTTGTCTAAAATGAGATTATATGTTAAGGCCTCATTGGAGACAACATTAAGTATCACATGTTTAAAAGTTTCTTCTAAATATTTATACTTAAGGTAGAGCACCTTTTATTGGCACCTTTCAAAATATAATCGTATGTATTATTTTCTTAATCGGCATCATTTCACTGAACTACATGCAAATGTTTAGGTAGGCTTTCCATGCTTTTTAAAAAAATATACTGATTTTTTCAAAACCACCCCACGCTCGGCTTTTGTCCAGTTTATTTGCACCCCTGGGGTATATAAAAATTCCATGATTCATCTAGATTTCCAAATATGGGCATGCGGTTGGTGTGTATAGATGCAGTAAAGGTTTTTTTTCAAGTTTGAACAAGATGAAATAAGTATTCTTTTACAGACATATTTTTTATAACTTGTTATCTATGGAAGAGCGCTATGAAACGTAAGTGGTTTCAGCCAACTAAAAATTGGGTTGGTTAAAAAAAGTGTCATAAAATTCAAAATAGCTTCATTTAAGTAATATTGTGAACTTAGTTTTTATAGATACACTATATACAGCAAAATACCAAGAAATAGACAGATTTAAAAATAAAAATGCAAGATGCATGATTCGTATTTTCAGCAGTAAATCACCCAATTTAGACATAACGTTGTTTTAATTTTAAAAATTGGAGAGTGTGCATAAATATTGCAACATATTTAACAATAAACCTAGCTTATATGCTACATTAAATCAACTTACGTTAAAAAAGAAATAAAAGTATGCGTTGTCGGCAGGATTCGAACCTGCGCAGGAAGATCCCAAAAGAGTTCTAGTCTATCGCCTTAACCACTCGGCACGACACCTTCACATTAGTATCTGCTTAAATTAGATATCGATAAGTAAACAGGTAAAAAGGCTCTTCGATCTTAGAAGAAATCGCGGGAAATCATTACAGATGCGCTTCCTTAAATTTAAAGTGCATCAAGTTTTTATACAATTGGTGTTTAAGCCGGCCTAGTTGATATTTCTCACAACAATTTGGTTTTCTCAACTGACCAGAATTGATCAGTATTCGTCAGATACATTCTAAAGCTTAACTCTTCCATACTGATTTTCGCAAAAATTGTGCCAAAAAATGCCAAAAGCATCTAAAATACGAAACCTAATCATGTACATAACGGAATCGTCAAGACTATTATTAAGCTGTGACGTATGCACGCTTTGGGTCACGTGAGCGCCAATTTCACGTGATTTCCACTTCCGCGCTTTTCAAAAAAAGAAAAACTACTAAATAACACGGTTTCTCCATGGCAAATGACGTTGTAAACAATGATGCAATGGTCACGTGGTTTTACATGTGACCCGCGCGTGTTTAAATTTAGATCATTTCTGTCCATGGACAGAAATTGAAAAGCCCTATCTTTGTACTGAATTTTGGCATTTCTTGACCGATTTTGACCATTTTTTTTGCACATCTGACATAAATACCATCACATTTTGACTCATAATCACTTTTTTGCGACACATAACAAAAATGGGAAAATATACCAACATCAACTCGGCCGGCTTTAAATCATAGACAATTTCTAAATTCTATAGGAAAAGATTGTCTAAGAAAAGTTCAAAATACAACCAAAGTTGACTGATATTTTGAACCGGGATTTTCCGCGCGTTTGCATACGGACATAAGTTTACTCAACTAATCGATTACAAATTTCGTATTAATCATTACAACCCCTTAATTATAATTACAAAATGTCCTATTTAGTGCCAATATTTAATATTAATAAATTGAAGTTCGCTTTTAAACAATACGAGTTAATCATTAGAAGCAGCGTAAAGCCTCAAGATTTAACACTAATTAGCTTTTGTGTAGAGAAAATCATATTGATTTTTAATGTATTCCGTCTGTGATTCATTTGCATCGTATATTGAGTGGGGATATGCAGGGAATCCTTCTGTAAACAGAATGCTTCTTACATCCAAACCAGCACTAGATACGTAATTTCGTTCGGCTGTTTTATTATCACAAAAATGCGAAGATGTCTTAAACGCAATACCATGTTTTATATGGAAGACGTTCTCTCTGTTTAATAACTATTAACATGTCTCCATCAAGGAGATTAGTATGATTAGTCTGTGATGATGGTACAAATGTTAACAACATTGGCATAATCTACTGGTTTGAGCTTTTAATGGCGTTTGTAATATCAAAACGTACTTTTGTGCATACAATCTATGTTTTTTTGTTGTTTTTTTTTTAGTTTTATCTGTATTTACTTCTCTTTTGTTTTTGAAATCTATACCCATTACCGTCCAAAATACTAGAAAGTGCATTTTAT
>VMBQ01001948.1:141058-153076 GCA_007657795.1 Dreissena rostriformis
ATATATATCCATCTATCTATCTTTATATATATCAATCTATATATCTATCTATCTATTATATATCCATCAACCTAAATGACTATTACCATATATTGTTATTTGAATACAATTGTTATATGAGTGTATATTAAAGAGTTTGTTCAACGTGCGTGCATTCGTGTGTGAATACATGCGATTTGGTGGGACACTGCAAGCATTACAAACATATATTGGGTGTGCGGACAGTTCTTGAAATAAATAATCAATCACGGCTCGACAACATCAGTAAAGTTAGTCTTATGTAAGAATGTAATGAAGGATGATGAAGAAAACATATTTGTTTGAGACACGAAACTGACAGATTAAAATGTTTAAACATTATTTTATTGTTTCTTTAATGCACATTACTGTATAATTATAATGCAAAATACTATCAATTTGTTTAAAGCAATCGTATGCTACTGTAAAGATTGAATTACAACTTAAAATGTATGGCCTGTCGTTTGTTTGTTCAATGGATTACAGATAATGGATTGGATTCCTCATACATGCACATGTAAACCAATATAAATATTAACCCGTGATTTCGCACCTCAAGAATGTATTGACAGCTGTCTTCTGGTCAACGACTTGCATATAAATGCATGTTGTGTAATATTGCCTGTCTGACCAAACTAATAAAAACGACTAGTAATAATACAAAAGTGTGTAGAGTCCTCTGTGCATTCAAATCATTTCCACAGGGGCACATGTGTAAATTACTCAATCATTAAATGTCTCCGTATTCATTTAAAACGTATCGTACGTGTGTTGTTGTCGAAAGCTGAATGTACGTTATACTATATAAGGATTCGTTCACATTACTTAGTTATCTAAAACATAAATTATGTTTACATATGATATAGTTATTTATCAAACCATTAAGCTGAAATCGTCCTGATATAAATATATTGATGTATGTTTTATATCCGGTAAGTATTCGTTTTTATCAGTCTAAGTTTTGTGGTGCGTCATATTATTCATGAACATCTGTATGGTCATCATTTGGGTATAAACATAAATAATCAGATTTTGTTTTTAATCCTGCTTACAATATAGCGGCGTATCGATTATATTGTACTATTTCTTCGAGAAATGGGACATGGAGGTATGATAAACAGAAAAACAGGTTACTGCCCTATTTTGTGTAACATATCAGGCTCGTCTAGAATAAAAAAGGGCACGGCCACCCCTTTAATTTAATACAAGTAGTACCTAATATAATACAAATCAATTGGGCAATAACCTGGTTGTCTCTGTGTTACGGCAAGTCCGATTAAAACGAATTAACAAACTTGACACACTACTGGCCAATATTTATGCGATGACAAGTTATTCGATATAACGTATAACGAAATTCAATTGATAGTTCATTGGCGCCGATTGCGTAATAGCTAATGGGAGTATTTTGTATAAATCAATCGTCTGAATAAACAGCGTGCTGTCGTGCAACTCAATATTGAAGGCGCTCTATCAAAAAACAGGTTACTGTATCATTATTTTGTAACATATCAGGCTCGGGGTGACCATTCCGTTAATGTAATTTAAGTCATACCTAATATAGTACAACACGGCAGGGCAATAACCTGGACTTCTCGATGTAACAGCAAGTCCGATTAAAACTAATTTACCAACTTGACCAACACTAATGGGATCAGTGCGATGACAGGTTAGTCGATATTACGTATAACGAGATTCTATTGATAGTTCATTGGCTCCGATTGCGTAATAGCTAATGAAAGTATTTTCGTATAAATCAACCGTCTAAATTAACGGCGTGCTTTCGTGCAACTCAATTTCCAATGCGCTCTATCTAAGCAACTATATATAGATGTTTAAGAAACTTGGGGAATGTGCATTTTATTTCAGTTGTATCGACATACAAAAAGTGTGGTTGCTATGGTAACATAAATAATTATACACTTCACTTTGATCCTGTGATATAAATAAAATAAAGGTACATGAATTATTTGCAATTAATATTTTTTTCAGAATTGTGTTCACAGTGGCCTTTGTGTGGAATTTTTTATGACATGGATCCTTAATTAATCATTAGTTAACTTCAACCTTTGTAATATTCAAATCGCCAGGAATCGTCAGGAATACAAGGGCCTAAATAATAGGAAGCAGAAACCTCAGTCTAATAATGATGTGGCGAAATATTTTTCAAAACTAAAATTATCGTTTTTTCTAGACAATATATTGTTTAAATAAACGCTATGTTACCGACTCTCTACTAGAGAACTTTCACATAGCAAACACTTTCCCACATGATTTACTATTATTTATCTTATATAATACCATTTATTTGAAGTTTGTGTAATTCTCTTATAAATAAGCTTACATGTTCAAACATGTTTATACAAAATATTACTGTTTTTTAACCTGTGAAAACGAATTTAGTACTGTTCTGTTCTGTTCTGTTTCTGGTGCATAAGATAAAATAGTATATTTAAAATTCAGTTGATTCAAACATTATTGAATGATAAAAAAGGATGGGCAATGGAAATTAAATGGTGGGGTAAATGTGTAAGTCAATTGTGATCTGTTTGTTTTTGTTAAGACAAAAACGTTGCATGTATTATTATAATAAGATGTGTTACATTTCGTGATGCATTTTTATATTATTCATAGTTATCAAGAACTAGCTAGTAAAATCCGATAAGACACCGTTTATTAATATCTATACCTAGTAATACGAAATATAGAATCCGCAAAACACGCGTATAACGGGTCAATCGGGTACTTATAATGCTGAAACAAGATATACGCGATTTTCGAACAATCATCAATACACACAACTGGCATGCTTTTACTTTTTACTTTAAAATAAACATTAAAAAGATAAAAGGGGCAAAAACGACAACGTTACAATAGCAAATAGATTTAAAGTACTGATGTTTTTGAAACATTACTGGATGTCTTGCATGTTAAATTGCCATATGGAGACCTTTTTTACCAATGGTAATCTTTAGTTTCTCTTTTTTACATAAATAATCTGCAAATTCATTTCATTTTTGATTCCCGAACAATGTCTTTGTTTATTGTTGTGTTAATGACAGCAACGAGAAAATAAATGTTGTGTTTGATTCCCAATAAAAGACCATACATTGGCGTCAATATAACACGTTCTTCTTGTGAGCAATGAGTGGAAATAAAACGCTAAAATGTGATTAACGTTTGTGTTATTTCAGCAACGAGCACATACTCCGCATAATATTTACTAAAAAGGAATTTTAACAGATGTAATTCCATACCAAATTCTATTAAACGATTCTATTAAGACATTTTGTAAGTTGGCGAGCGGTTTAAAAGCTTACTTATATATGTTATGTATGATTTAAATAAATATAATATGAAATTATGTATTTCAGATCTATGTATCACTTCATTTTAAAGGACAAAATCTCTCCGCAATTTATGTTTTTCGGAATTCTAAACAAGTTAGTAATAGCTGCCACAAAGAACATTGTTCAAGTATAAAAAAAAATATAATGAAGGTGCTCGTGTTCAAAAAAATAAAAACCGTAAAGTTTGTTTTATCAAACTGCTGCTTTTATTACTATCTAGCTCGCTACTCCACGTTCGTGAAGGTCGTATTAGGCTAGTTCTAAATCTAATCATGCATCCCATTGCATATTATAAAATGTGACTTATGTATCGAACATATTTACAGATTTCGTAATCCTCGACGTGCCAGTATTAAACTTCATCTGCTGTTGAACAAATAATCGGGTTAGTCTGCCTTATCCTGTGACGGTGCGTAACGTCAATCAGAGCCTGGGTACTTTAATGATGATGTCGCCATAATGCCGAGTGCAACAAGATTATTTCCGTTTTTGGAAGTCTGACACAAGCTATAAACGGAAGATTATTGTTTTCAAAGAAATTCTTCGTACGTTTGTTCGGGTATCGGTAATCCGTTTGAATCATAAAGGTAGTTTCGGCAGTATGAGTAATTGAGTTTACAAACTACAAATTAAAATTATTGTAGCTGAATTCATTTTCATATTCCCGTACCATGTTCAGAGGTGTACTATGTGAGCTCCTTTTAAGTTGTGTTTATTAATTGTATAAACTGCCATATGTGTTTAACATTCAACAACCAAATGTATTTCACTGATTTCAAATGCGGCATGATGCAATGGTTTGTATGTATAGTGAATGCTTCTTATAGCCATAATTCACTGTTCGTGTAACTGGGAGTGTATATAGAAAAAAGCATGATTTGTCCACGGAATTTTCGTAATTTATAGATAAATTACCTGAAATCAAAATTTCAGATAAAATAAGTATTGTAATTTGTTTTTCTAGATATTGACAAAAGAACAAAACTGTTCGGAAATATAGATCCGCATTTAATAATAAACACAATAAATTGACTAATTGACTGTATATTTAGATAAGCCTGTGCGTACTGCACAGGCAAATCTGGACGACACTTTACGCATATGCATTAAACTCCCTTTTCACAGCTCAAATGGGTTTATGATAAAAAGTTAAACAACAGCTGAATACAGGACAAGGTATTTGTCGTGACATACATGTCCTATGTATCCTCAACTGTGTAAAATACTTGTGTGCATATTCATTAATACCATGACATATATTCGACGAGTGATGAATTCAATATGCCAAGGATGCTTTTAGAGACAAGCACATATAGCTCATTTATTATCTGATCTTTATCTTTGTCTTCTTACTTACTTGATTAGTTCTTGTTTCGTTAATGGCGATGAGAAATCTGTTCACATACAAACTAGTACTTATAAAAAGGATACAATGGAAGAGGTCGGTGTATTCTAGACAAACCTACATATAGATCTAGAGTGCATCACTATATTCGACTGCATCAATTAGAAACATTAAAAGTATTTAAGCGGCCGTTCGTACAGAGAATAATTCGTGACAGTCAACACACCATTTTTTTCGCAGAAATACTAATATCGTTCTTTGTAATCAAATACACACAATGGTGTTCTTGACCGATTATTTTTGTTGAACTGAACATACACGTAAACGAGTATTAGTAAGAGAGAAGCATATGAACCGTATCAGGTTAAAAAGGTTGTTCTGCTTTATGCGGCCAGCGAGGCTCCTGACCAGCCTGAACATTCGCGCTGACTGTTCAGGAGCTCCCCTTTCCGCTATAAAGTCGTGAAATATTTCATATTTTTTGCGGACAGGGCAGCCACTGACAAGACTGCGCCAATGCGCATGCTTGTCTTAAGCTACTCTGGCCGCAAATGGCATAATAACCATTTGCGAATGATGCGGCTCATAAATGAATATGCCCAATTACTACATGCATACACGTGAATGTCCTAAACATAACGCATTTTCTTGAAGATACCAAGTTAACTAATAAGTTTTCGTCAGTTATTATCATATCAACACCATAACTTGCACATACATGATAAACCTATGTCAAGCTCGATGGAGACACAAACCAAGCAAAAATAATAATTGAATACACAAATGCTTATTTACATCTACATTATTTACAAACGAACGAAATTGAATATATTGTTAGGAAGTATCTAAATCTTCTGGCCTGTCACGCATACGTATGTGCTGGCCTTTCGTACATGGTTATGGTCACGTTAACCATTTGTAAAAGAACTTGTTTAGAACGATTAAAATAATGTCACAACGGAGACTGTTGAATAAAATCATTTAAAACTAATAAATAAGTGCAAAAATATCAACTTGCATTTGAAGACAAATACTGCGATTTGAATGGGCTAATTTTCTGATGATCACGTTTATTGTATTTTCGTTACGACAGAAAACTGTGTTATGTGTAATCATGTAGTTAGAATTGTGAATTGTAGATAATGCTTTTAAGGAAAGGACATATTACTATCCGTCTGATTTTGTATATGATGATAATGCAGATCCGGTTTTAACCCTTTGATATTTATGTAATGTAGACAATGTGAGCCATAACTAACATAATTGTTCCTGCAAAATAGAAGTCCTCTGGGATATTCTTTCCGCAAATGCAGGAAATTGGACAGAGATTGCTGTTCACGACGGTCAATTAAAATTCCATTTGTGTAGCATTCGAGATCAAACAATTATGGAGTTGGTAATGAAGTGGGCGCAACATGTTCCTTTCAAGGATTGCCGTGACTTTTTCGGTTATAAATTGAGCTGGGATTGCGAAGTGTTGCAGGAAGCAAATACCATCACGTCGCAAAATTGTGTGCATCTCTGAAGCTTTCCAAACGTTCGGTGGTTTGGTTCATTTACTACTGTATTATTTCTGTTGATCGTTCTGAAGCTCAATGATAAAACTAAATAAACTACTCAAATATATAAATTGTTGTCTGAATTTACTGACCTTGTCCTAATTTATCTTAAGAGGTTCGCGGCTTTTTTTAACTTTTAATGAAAACTCATTTGTGTCATTCTAACATGGTCATATGTTCGATGCCAAGTTGCAGGACAAGGTGAAGGCAAGACAACGATCGGTTGATAAAAAATGTCTAGATTAATGTTCTCGCGGTGTCTCGTGTGTTCAACGTGTTCAACATTACCACAGACCTTATAGAAGCGAAATACTTCCGCAACAACGACTACGGATCGACGTGTAGTATTAGTATTTAAAGTAAGTTGACATGAGTTAAAGCATATTACATGCTGTGCTATCATTCAGTCGTTTGCATCACACTAGTTATAGTTTGGTTTGACATTTACTTATTTTTCATTAGCTTATCGTTTCTTATATTCTCTTTCTCGAATACTGTTCTCTATACATTAAGTCAGTTATCAAATGTTCATTTTTTCAAAAAATAAATACCGACCATATTAATCGTTAGGCTTCTCGTTTGCAATCATCGAACCTTTTACCCATATACCAATAAAATTGCTGGTACTATATTCTTAACGCATGCAATAATGATTTTCCAGGCAAATGGGTTGACAATAATGAAAGACTTAAGCGGGCATGCCATTTTTCATTTTCTTATTGCCATATCCTAATTGCCATTTTTCAATTAGACTTAAAAACACACAGAATAGATAGTCCAATTGTAGATGGCTTAGTGCAATTCGCAGAATGTCGTTTGCCAATTGGTGATTGCCGTTTGACAAATGCTAATTAGTATCCAAAATCCGGTGGCCGTTGTTTAATAAAAGTTTGTTTTCAAGAGTTTATTGGAAAAGTAATTAAATTCAAAGACAGGTACCCACATATCATATATAGAAAGATTCTCTCTAAATTTCATCAGTTATGAATAACCCGATATCGACCGAGGTACGAACGGGATATGCCATTCGTGAATAGATATTTGTCAATTGCCATTTGAAAATAGCAATTTTCCGATTGAGATTTGCTAATTGTTAATTTCAAATTGATTATTCATAACTGCCATTTTCCTATGGTCAACTGTTTATTTCTTTCTTGATTCCTTTTCTTAACTTATGGCAATAAGCAATGTGCATTCCGCAAACTTCCATCAGTAAATAGCACGTAGCAAAACAAACATGGCAATATGAAGGCCCGGTCAGTCTTACATGCAAAACATATTTGAACAGTGTTTATAGACTTCTCGTCAAGAATGTGTATTACAGAAAGGAATAGAGCAATACTAGAGTGGTATGTAATGTTGGCATGCTAACAAAAGTTGTTTTTTTTGCATACTGCTCACTGGGCTTAATCCTTTAACGTGTATTAACGTGCTGTAAATTCATGCAAACAATTTAAAATACATGTGAAAAGATCGTTCTACATAAATACAAACACAAAAGCAATGTCATGCAACAAATACTTTATACAAAAGTCTCCATAATTCACAATCAACACTCACCAAACGATATTGGAAACACTTTGAGCAGACTTGAAATAGTATGCCAAATATAGACATTGGCTTTCTCCGAATAGCTCTAGTTCAATCTAGGGAGATAAGGTTAGAGCCACTTAAATCGACAGTACTGATTCTACCCAGAAAAACCATATAACTCCCTTATTGATAGCCATATAAGTGTCCTCAAGTGACTGAGTTGAATATAAAGCTATTTTTAAAGCTATCTGCACTCTTGAATTTTCTTAAATTAATGCGTGCAGTGAATTGTTAGAAAAGACATCCAACAAACATCGTTTGCGTTCTTATTTTAAAATTTATATTGTACATTTAACGCAGAATTAATCATTTATGGAAGAAGAAAATAACAAAGAACAATCTAAACAAAATAAAGTTAATAATCAATAAAGTTTCTACAGTAAAGTAATTATTTCATACGATAACATTTTACATTTCCATGCAAAGAATTATGTAAGCTCTTTTTAAAGTCTTGTTTCACCACATAAATTGAATACAATGCTAATATAACTCCTATCTCATAAACAATCTTCGTAAAAAGGAGAAAATATGGTTCAAAGTTGGGTATTTGAGAATGATGTATTTTTGCAAATTTCAGTTGTCACGTTATCATATGTGACTTCAATATGTATTCTAAGCTGTCTGTTGTATGTGGTATACCAACACATGTCCAATTCATACGACTTTTGAGATGTTGTAGCCGCTCTCACTAATTAACCGGCAAGTTCCACTGATTCTGCCGACATCCCACTTATTCGGTTCACATTTTCTCAGATTTAAGCGCCACTTTCGCTGATGCACACGACACTTCCCCCGATAAGGCCAACAGTCCCTGTGACGCAACTTATAATTGCTCAAATGACTGGTTTGGCAACTCCACCTACAAATACACAATTCTAAACACATACATTTGTATCCAATCAAGTTTTAATTATTTTGTATTCTAGTTTTTTTGCAACCACTTCAACGCCAAGCAATATGACTGGAAAGAGCTTGCCTAGATCAATACACATCCGCATGAAGGGAATTTAACTTTGAAACGTATTTGTTCATGACCTTCAGAAACTGTGTCGGTTCTTAGCCTAACTCGACATTATTGTTTTTTATCTTATTTCCTATAGCTGGACATATATAAGATGTCAGGAATCTTTACTAAAGAAAATATTATTTTGATAATGTCTATAATAAATGAATAAATTGTAAGACTAAATACTTTGAAATGCCACTAAATCTCGAAATGCATTACCTCTAAGCCGCTGGATGACTTACTCATCTTTTTGATGATAATTTTACCAACTCAATAAGACACATATAATTTATGTGTTGCAAACAATCATTGCAGAATGGTTTCAGTATATATTTGTTTCTAATTCAAATGGATGAACCCATAATCACCGACGAATTCATTGCTTATTAATTATTATTATTTCTAGAAAACAAGCTTATGTTTGAGCCTAATTAATACCAGTAGGTGACCAATACAATTTTTAAATCAATACTTATTCAAATAGTCTGTAAATGTGCAATAATACGGAAAAAGCTCATTCGGCAATATGATACAATAAACACATATTGCAATACGTAGACAGACAGACAGACAGACAGACAGACTTTTTATTCAAGACTTGCACATAGTACATCGTCTAAACACATATATTTACAAATAATATGTCAACATGATAAGACATCCATATTTCCGTATTTTGTGAAGAAAAAAAAAACAACAAAAAAAAACATAACAACAAAAAATCAAACGTTAGGAAAAAGGTGTTAAGTTAACATAAATGATCATACAATTTCTAAAGTGGAGATGAGCAAATATCGAAAATGTTTTTTTGAATTTTCAAAACATATGTATGCTTACGAGATTAACATTTTTTTAAATAAATACAGTTATTTGCTCTAAGTCCATTTTAACACAGCTAACAATTTTGAAATAAATGCCATTAACATTTGCTGCAATTAATAAATTCTAATAATTGTTCCATTTGTATCCTTACATAAATAAATCAGCGAACATTAATTTGTATTCGATACATCACGAGCATTTAGATTTTCAGACCGCATGGTAAGTGATTCTTTTATAAAAAGGGATATTTTAATAAGTTCAGCTCTGTTACTCGATTTAAGTAATTCTAAATATTTATAGACTGATGGCCTTATATAGTATTTACTTTTGATATATTTTGTTCTTATTGCTTGGTATCTGGAGCACACACAAACAAAATGATATTCATCTTCTATATCGTTTGTGTTACAAATTAAACAGTATCGTTCCTGTCTTGGTGTATTATTCCTTGCATATCTACCTGACTGGATACGTAATGGATGTGCCGACATGCGCAATCTACAAAAATAGAATCTTAGACTTTTTGGGAGAACATCCAGATACATTTCATACTCTAGTGTTTGTTTAAATTGCATATAAATTTCTAAAACAGAGCTCTTTTCTAGGGTACCAAACCATTCTTGTTTAAAGGTGTCAATTACTCGTTGTTTAAAAATATGTACAAATTCTTTAGGGTTAATAGTATGAACGTTATTAAAAACATCTGCAAAACCATGATTTTCCAACATCAGCTTAATATTATATACCCAGTTACGGTGGCCTTTAGAACAGTTATTAAGTGATTGTTCGTAAACCTTTTTTAAAATAATATTTTCTGTAGATACCAGCTTAAACCAATAATTTAACATACGGATGTACCTATTTACATATAGTGGGTATCTACCCAATTCACCGTACACTGTGGCATTACAAGTATTAGGTTTAACATTTAGAATTCTTTTACAAAATTTTAAGTGTATTCTTTCGATTTCTGTCGCTTTTGAATATCCCCATGTTTCTGCTGCATAATTTAACGTAGATCCAACAAAGGCATCGAATAATTGGCAATAGATTCTAGGTTTTAAATCAAATTGATTACACTTACTAAGTAAAACATTCATGGCTTTAAGCGCCTTACCCACTAGATGCTCTTGATTCAGATTAAAATTACCAGTATAGTTAAACACATTCCCTAAGTAATTAAAAGCATTAACTACTTCAATTTGATGCCCATTATAGTGCCAATGTTCAGATTCTAATAAACCTCCACGTTTCCGAAAAACCATAATTTTCGTTTTTTCAACGTTAACCTTTAAACCCCATGAATCACAGTATTGATAGAGCTTATTTAAAAGATACTGAACTTCAGTAGGTGTTTTGCCTATAATGGCCATATCATCGGCAAAAAGCAAAAGTATTAATACAATATCATCAATAAGCATACCAGATTGAACATCTTGTTGTAGGAACATTTCTAAATCTTCAACAAATAGAGAAAACAATAATGGGGACATTACCTCCCCTTGACGTAAGCCAACGGCATAATTAAAATAATCCGAGTAGTTAGAACATGATTTAACACATGATTTTACATTAGAATACATATCCTTAACAATTCTTAAAATTTTGCCCTGTATTCCAGATTTATACAATTTTAGCCACATACCATTTCTATATATTGAATCAAAACATTTCATCATATCAACAAATATAACATAAAGCCTTTTGTTTTCAAACAAATAATTATGAACTAGTGACAAAAGAATAAATATTGCGTCAACTGTAGAGCGCCCCTTTTGAAANTATTAAACCTTTCAGTACCAAAGCGCTTACATTCATTAAAATAGGTGTTGTCATTAAAAAAAACTTTTTGGAAAACAATGGGTTTGCTATATCTTGTAATATATTTGTCACTAAGCATACTGTCGACCGACAATCTATCAGTACAATTCGAGCTATTAACAATTGCATTAAATTTTGACAGATTTGCAATAACACCTGATCGGAATTGATCTCTTAACTGATTATTCCATTTCAAATTTTTTTCTGAAAAAGGCGATTTTACCGCAATTACCTTAAGATCATGATCAAACAATGAGCTGATTTTGTATAAGAGTACTTTATATTTTAATGACCTGTTTTTCATATCTCTTGGCAGCCTATTAAAGCGTTTTGCTGAGACAAACAGCAAAAGTATCATAAATAACACAATATAATCAATTGACAGCTTGATAAGAGGAAATGTGTTTTCTCTTAACGTAAAGAGCAAACCACACACATTCCTGACAAACAGAATGACTTTCTGAAAAAAAGCGGCTACTCCATAAATATCTGTGTATTTGAACG
>VMBQ01001949.1:0-23775 GCA_007657795.1 Dreissena rostriformis
AATTATGTGATTTCATGCTTGGTGATTCTTAATCACAAGACTGGTGAGAATATATCAGTGGCCCAATACTCCTGGGCAATATGAAATGTCTGTATGTATGAAACAGATGCCTAGATGGATTTAAGAGACATGGTATTCAATCGGTGGTAATTTTCTAAGACATAAATTGTACAGTTTTTTGAATTCTTGTTTATGGGCAATAAATATAGCTGGAAGTTTAAGGTGTTTATAGTACATTTTGGACATTTGAAGTGGGTTGGGACAGTTTAATTGCTTGTTAATTGTTGACGAAATTTGGAATTTATGAACATTTGACAGAATATATGCAAACCTTGAACATGGTATTTAAGCAATTATTACCAACAACTTAATTTCGGTGTGACATAGATTATTTGATATTCAATCTCAATTACGGATAATTATTAATGCAATTTTCTATGGATCTTTTATTTAAAAACATACCAAAAATAATGGGCTTTAAACAAACCTGTTGCATGTGTTGTAAATTATATTAACTTAATCGTTACTTGGTAGGACTGTGACTACCCCATCTTTGAGTGAGGTCACTGGCCTTATTCACAGCAAGAACTGAAAAAATGTCAAGTTAGCCCTTTGAGCGCTGGAATCGGATTTTGAAGGCCTTTGCAAACAGTTTGGATCCAGATGAGACGCCACAGAACGTGGCGTCTCATCAGGATCCAAACTGTTTGCTATTCTGATAGTGGTCTTTCAAATAAAGTGAAGAAAATTATGATTTTAGAAATTTAGCAGACAACATTTTAGCAGACGACAAATTTCCCAGCATGCAAAGGGTTAATAAGAACTCAGACATAAGCTCATGTGTTTGTCTGTGGGAAGAAGGATGTATGATTGATGACTGGTCAAATTGGCTTTGTGACTTAGGGCCTGAACACAAAAAATGAGTTTGTGTCTGTTAACATGCTGTAAGAAATGTATAGGTCAGTAGGTAGGTTTTTATGTCCACCAGTATATACTGGGGTACATATTGTTTTTGCCCTGTCTGTCTGTTGGTCTGTTGGTTGGTTTGCGCCAACATTAACATTGGCCATAACTTTTGCAATATTGAAGATAGCAACTTGATATTTGGCAAGCATTTGTATCTCATCTNGTCAAGGTCAAGTTCATCCTTCAAGGTCAAACGTCATATAGGTGGACATAGTGTTTCACAAACACATCTTGTTTATTATTTTATTTTATTTTATTTTTAAACAAGACTTAAATTTTCCATAGTTATAATCATACTATTTGTTGGATAAAATAAATGTCATATTTAATACAGCTACACTGAAGATCTGCTATATCGCAATCCATTATTTCATTAAACATGAATGAAGTCACATATATCGCAAACCTGCTTTGGAACTTGTTTTTTCCCACCCTTCATTGTTTTTATATTATCTGACTTTCATTACTTAATCCAATTTCGTCCAGATTTTGGTGCCATTATTGTACATGACAATCACACTTGTGTAGTTTTATAAAAAATTACAGGACTTTCAAAACTGCATTGGCTTACACATGTCATCTTTGATAATGTCTGTCCTCTCACTCCATTGGATTTATAATTGACATGATGCTGCCTGTCAATCCATTTCTTATTGATACATGCAGACAAATTACACCACCTCCATTCCATGTGAAGGTCTTTACAATATCCTCAAGTCACGGATCAATACTAATCTATATGAACATTCATAGTGCTAAGAATATGGCCTATCCCGGTATCTGAATTTTTTTATTAAAAGAAAATTGTAAATAATTTACGATACAATGTGGTTAAAAATTGGCTACATTACCAAAAGTAAAAGATGTTAATAATCGCAGCGCTACAAAGTTTTTGTTTAGCAACTAATACCTCCATGTTTTGCACAAAAATGACAAGGCGTGCATGCAGTATAATTTTTTAGCACTTTTCATTGGGACAATTGATGTACAAAAAATGTGTAAACGTCAGTAAAATTTGGGTTAAAATTTTTAGTATATGACATTAAAAATTATTATAACTAATTTCTGTCAGTTGCGCAAAAAAAAAAGTATTGAATTGTAAATATTGCAATGAAGCACTTAATTCAGACCAGGGTTGGCATAAAACCCGGGTTTTATAGTATTGACCGGCCCGGGCGGGTAATACTGGGAAAACCCGGGTTTTACTGGGCAATACTGGTCAATACTGGGTAATAAAGATATTGCAATATTGTATATTTTATAAGATAATAATGAGTTTGTACATATTAAAAGAACATATCTATTAACAATTTTTAACTATTAGTTACATTGTCAACTTCTAATTCATGTGAAAACATATTCATAATTCCTTCTCATTTTCATGAAAATGGAAATTCTTTTTCTTTGACTGTTTGGATGGGCATTACTTGGGTATCGAAGATATTACACAATTATACAACAGCACAACTTGCATAATGATAATAATGATTTAGTACATAACAGAAAATAACTATTAATTTTAGCAATTCTATTCTATTATTTACACTGTTAACTTCTACTTCATGTGGATGCATATTAATAATTACTTTNTATTTATGTATTGTGTTAATAATATGAAGAGACTATATTTATTTTCATATTTTTAGGTTAAACTGATCATGATAAAAGTCCATTATCATTTTCAGATTGCTTTATGTTATTTATATCATGTTTTTTTTTCTAAGAAACTGTGACTAGATATTGTAATTAATAAAACAAAAGTCACTTTGAAGTCTGCAGTTAAATTTTATTTATCATACAGTGACAATATGTTACTTCTATTTCAATATAATTGCCAACAATAATAAATGCTGCCAACTACAGCATTTGCTAACTCTTTTTTCTTTACAACAGAGGCTAGCAGAGAAGTTTTTTGATAAAAAAAACAATTACAACTGAATGTTTAATGAAGAAAAAATAGTATTGCCCAGTATTGCCCACTTTCAGAGTATTGCCCGGGGCGGGAAAACCCGGGTTTTCCCGGGGGCGGGTTTTTCATGCCAACCCTGATTCAGACAACGATAGAGTCAGCTGTTAAAATATATGATATGTAAGGCCACTGGCCCAATATACACAATAATTATTTGCAGTGTGATTGTAGTGAAGATAGTGCACTATAAACATCATGTTCTTGTGTCTAACAACAACAAAAATAACAAAAACAACAATAATAATATTTTAGTTATTGTATTTTTCAGGGTGAAGACGTGACGACTACAAGATCTCATCAACGCCATGCTGACATAATGTTCCCACTACGCATCACCATGTTGTCCTCAGCGACCATCTTGTCTGTGCTTTACGTGCTTCTCGTCTACAGTCAGGGCTCGGTGCACGCTCCAAACGGTCACCCAAGTCTACGTCTTCGTCGTCACACCATCTTGAGCAAACAAGAAGCTGACACAAACTTTCCTAAGGTCTGCACAAATAATGGAAACAATATAAACAAGATTGCCGACAATGGAACTATTTTCACTATAGATCTACCTGATATCACAAATTACAATGTGTACAGTAATAAACAGTATAGTTTACCACACCCGAAAGTGGGAAATGTTAGTGATTCCAAATTGAAGGTGATTATTGTTCCACATTCGCACGTAGATGCGGGCTGGCTTAGGACAGTGGAGGAATACTACATGTACCATGTCAAAGGTATATTGAACAATATGGTCGTAAAACTGACAAAATACAAGGAAATGAAATTTGTATGGGCAGAGACTGTATTTCTGTCCATGTGGTGGAATAATCTAGACGACGATGTAAAACATAAAGTGCGTCGGCTGATTGAACGTGGTCAGCTGGAAATAGCACTTGGAGGTTGGGTGATGTCGGATGAGGCTTCAACGCACTATGTATCGGTGATTGATCAGTTGATGGAAGGGCATCAATGGGTCATTGAAAACCTGCATACCAAGCCTGTCAACAGCTGGGCCATTGACCCCTTCGGTCACTCGGCAACGATGCCGTATCTATGGAAACAGGCGGGAATGGAAAATATGGTTATCCAAAGAGTCCATCAGGCTATAAAAGCAACGCTAGCGGCTCAGAGAGCCCTGGAATTTCAGTGGAGGCAAATGTGGGACATGGAAGGTAACACTGACATTCTGTGCCACGTCATGCCTTATATTTACTATGGAATTCAACATACTTGTGGACCTAATAATCAGGTGTGTGCCATGTATGATTATGGGCAGCCAAAGTCTATTTTCGAGCAGTCTACGGGACGACTAGTGACAGATGAAAATATCGAAAAACAGGCAAAGTATTTGTATGACCAGTATAGAATGAAAGCTGGGTTATTTGAGTATGGCACGGTGTTGGTGCCTCTGGGAGATGATTTCAGGTTTGATACATCAGAGGAATGGGACCTTCATTATGAAAATTATATGAAAATCATGGATTACATTAATAGCAGACCTGAATGGAACATGAACATTCAGTTTGGTACGTTGAGTACTTACTTCGATTTGGTAAGAAATGATGAAATGCAGAGAGTTTTGAAGAATGAAAAAGCAGCATTTCCAGTGCTAAAAGGTGACTTTTTCCCATATTCGGACCTTGATTCAGAATATTGGACTGGTTACTTTTCCACGAGACCATTTCAGAAGCAGTTGTCCCGTGATTTGGAAGCCAGTCTAAGGGCTGGTGACATTCTCAGCACACTTGCAATCCATCAGTGCAAGCGCTACAATTTGGAGTTTGAGAGTTATTTGGAGACAATGTCCCAGTTACAGGAAGTACGCCGAAGTCTTGGTTTGTTCCTGCACCATGACGCTATAACAGGAACTGCTAAGCCAGAAGTGGTTCAGGACTATGAAAATAAACTGTTGCGAGCCTTCAACGTTTCTCAAAGTGTGATCGCCCAGGCAACACAGAACCTTCTCACAATGTGTAGTTACGACAGCCCAGTGGTAATCAGTGCTCACAATGTGCGTCGAGATGCAAAGTCCCCACCCTCACAGTTTACAACTATCGTGACAAAATCTGGCACAAAAGTTATAATTTTTAACCCTGTTGCTCAAGAAAGAAGTGAATTTGTTAGACTTAGAGTAGACAGTGCTAATCTTGATATAAGAAATTCCCAGGACTTGAACATTCCATTCCAGATTAACCCAGTCTTTAAGTCTACAACGAAAATTCAAACTTCTGAATTTGAGGTAGTATTTCTAATAGATATGTCACCCTTTTCTATCGAGACATACACTTTGTACAAAGTGGAAGCACCAGTTTTGAGCTATTGGTCATCAGTAGAGATGCATGGAATTGAAAATTTTCAGATTCCTAAAAATTTGAATTTTCAGTTTAAAAATTCTTTGAATTTAAAATCTTCATACAAGATAGAGAATGAAAATTTTGAAGCAAGATTTGAGGAGAATGGAATGTTAACAGGTCTGTATGATCGGGTGAAGGGCAAAAGTGTTGAAATAGGTGTTGAGTTTCTATCCTACACTTCACAAGCCAGTGGTGCGTACTTGTTTTACCCATCAGGTGGGGCAAAACCGATTCCTGGAAATAATCGCCCACATGTGCGTCTCATTAAAGGCCCCTTCTTGGAGCAGATTGACGTTGTTTATAAACATTTATCTCATTCTGTTAGTCTCTTCGACACGCCCACAGCTCAAGGTCAGGGCTTGCATGTGCATAACGAACTCAATATGCTGTCTGCAGATTTGACCAATCAGGAGGTGATAATGAGGGTCACCAGTGAGGTAAAGAATGAACATGGGGAATTTTACACTGATGAAAATGGATTTCAGCTCATTCAAAGAAAAACTCGACCGAACACAAGAGTGGAGACGAATTACTATCCAGTAACGACTATGGCCTTGATAGAAGACAGTGCTATTCGACTGACAGTACATACGAGACAAAGTCACGGCGCAGCCAGTCTGAAACCAGGCTGGTTGGAGTTCATGCTTGACCGACATGTCGACCATGATGATAATCGCGGTCTGGGAGAAGGTGTTACCGACAATAGACCCACTGCGAGTCATTTCATCATCCAGATAGAACACAGACAGGGTATGTCTCAGTACCGGCAGAAGTTCACTCATCCATCTTTAACCAGTCAGATAATTAACGACCACTTGCAACAACCAGTCGAAAAACTGTTCACAACAGTGAGAAATAATGCGTTACAGTCCAGTTTCCGTCCGATGCGTCAATCACTGCCGTGCGATCACTCTGTGGTTTCATTAAAGACTCTGGTCACATCGAACCTTGTCAACAATGGATCAAGCATTATCCTGCACAGAAAAGGTTATAGCTGTGATTTTCAACTAAGAGGCATTCAGTGTCCAACAGATTTAGAGACTGTCAGTTTTCAGACTCTGTTTCCAGATATATCAGTGACTGATCTAAGAGAAACCACTCTGACTCATCTCCATGTCAGGAGTTCTCTCCCTTTGAACTCATCCATAAGGCTTCAGCCCATGGAAATAAAATCTTTCGTAGTAACATTGTGACAGTGACTTACCTGTTTCATTTATTTGATGTAATTTAAGATATTTATTTTATTTCTTGTATGTTAAAAAGCCTGATCATCATTTATGTGCTACCATTAATTAGTAAAAATAAGTGTTATGTGATTTAAATGTATGTGTGCATTTTATTTTTATCACTTTTCTACTATTTTTGAACTTTCACAAGTTTTAATATTTTAAATACATTATTAAACTTAAATCAGAACCTATTTATTAAATTATTTATTATGATTTTATATTTTTCATCTGTACTGAATCTGCAATCCACAGCTAAATGAATTCACCTCATTGATACCAGACATTTTCACTCACTGTTGCCAATTAAATATGCATTAGTTTCAGCCATTATCGCTGCAGAAAGACATTTAGATGTCTGCAGTTCACAAAATATTAAGGACTACATCCTTCAGCAGTTTTATTACCCAATTTTATTACTGTGTTATATGATAAATCTCATCTGCAAGGAATGAGGATACACACGATAAAACTGATTAAATAATCATTATTTTCATATTTTGCGCAGTTGATGATAATAATTAAAAATTAAAGTTTGAAATATTGAAACATCATTTTCAAATTATTGTCTTAAACAAATCATTTTAATTTTTGTTCTTTTTATTGGATGCTTAGTAAGTTATAACAAGTGCATAAATGACACATTTTATAAAACTATATTGTACATTTTGTAACTATAATTTTATTGATAGTTAGCTTTTAAAGTATGTGTGATTATAAAGTCATTAATAATCTAGCTGCTAAGTCACATTGAATGACATTGCCATTGCCCAATTGAATGAATATTTATTTCTTAAAATATCCATGTTGCCAATGTTGATATGACACAAGTGTTATACTTTTGTTGATTTTTTTTTAACCTTTAGTCACAAATATAACTCTCAAGAATATAAGTTACACAACTTTGTTTAATGGGTGTGATTGTACTGATATATATTGGATGTTTGAGTCACAGTGTTGTTTTAGCTTACTAAGGCCTGCTTATTACTGTGTCCGATGTTTGTAAACAAATTACTTTCTTAAATATAATATTATATTATGTTTGCCCTTTAATGGTGAAGAAAATGAAAATATTGAAAATACTTGTTAAAGGAAGAGTGTTTTTTTCAAGTCCTCAACATGTTTTGGGCATAAAAACTACACCCAAATGATTTTGGAAGTACTTTTTATTTTAACCCATTTTATAAATCTTGTATTTATGTCGAACTGCAGAGTGCAGAAATTGCAAACTATTTTAAGATAACTCCCTATGAATGTTCAAAACATTTATAGATTTGTAAATACTTGATGTCAAAATGTGGCTTTTTGTGTTTATCCCTGTAAATATATATCATTCCATATATGTTCTGTTTAGCACTGAGAAGCTAAGTGTTATGATGTCTTGCTGGTTATAAATATCAACTAGGAATACGTGTATTTAACTTATAAAAATTTGTTTGCGCTTTTGATGTCTGTACATTTATCAAGACATGTTCACAAATTCTCAAATTGAATATTTTCTTAATTGTCGTCATAAATCAACAAGAGAAATTAAGATTGTAAATGCTTTAAAATACTTTACAGGTTTGAAAACATAGATAACTTTATCATCAATATTAACCACTTACACTCCCTCATATGAAACATGATACTAGATGTATACATTATGATAGAATGTTCTTTGAAGCAAAACATTTATCACTTTCATCTATGACTACTTAATTTGACTAATTTTATTTATTTTCTTTCATGTATATTTTTGGAACATATCGAGCACAGGTGCCTCCCTATATTAACCTTTAAACACTCAGATACGCTTTTTAACGTATTTTTAGTCCATTAGAAAATCAAATTAAATATAACACCTTTCTTACTTGATTCAAGGCTTCATTTTCAACTCTAAGATACTGATCAGCAGCAAACAGCATAAAACCTGAACAGACTGCGAGTAACTCGCAGGCTGTTCTGGTTTTATGCTGGTTGAATTAGCTATTTTCACTTCGCTTCTGAGTGGGAAAGGGTTAACCCTTTGAGCGCTGGAACCGGATTTTGAAGGTCTTTGCAAACAGTTTGGATCCAGATGAGACGCCACAGAACGTGGCGTCTCATCAGGATCCAAACTGTTTGCTATTCTGATAGTATTCTTTGAAAAAAAATCGAAGAAAATGCTAATTTTAGAAATTTAGCAGACAACATTTTGAGCAGACGACAAATTTCCCAGCATGCAAAGGGTTAAGAATCAGTCATTACTAAGATTCATCAGATGATCTTTGATAAGACACGACCCTGGCTCCATCTGGTCAGTAAACCCTCTAACACAGACATCTTGTTCAGCTGATTTTGTAACTGAATATTTTAGCAAATGAAATTTGATGCTTACATTTCAAAGACATGTTGATTGTTACTAAATGGATTCTAAGTCATATGTATTGTGAATTAATGGAAATCAAATATATATTTAGTTTAAAGTCACCTACTTTATAATTACATGAAAACAAGTGTTGTTGTTATTCATAAAAAAAAACACTCTTAATTCATGGCATGCCATATTGAATATCACCCGCTACAATGCATTTGTGTTTTTCTATTGTTCACAGTGTTAATTATTCTTCAGATAATATGTTGTATTATTGTGTGCAATTTCATGACAAATAAATATTTAAAACTTGTCAGATACATTGCACATGGTTCTTTTTTAATATCCAAGATAATAAAATGATGTTACATCAGTAGAAACCTATTTTAGCTTGGCATAGAATACCATGGTCTTATATAGATTCTTTTTTGATTCCATTTTCATGAAAAAGGCGGTGTCTTTTAAAAAATCCTTAGAACAATGGGCATCAAATCCGGGACTTCAAGATTGCAAGCTGGAGACCATAATCCACTACATGATACTGGCATTTAATCTCTGCGAAATCCAGAGTTTTTCTTGGAGACAATTTAAGAAAAATTTCCTTTTTTTACATACCACAAATGTGCCCATTTAGTTTAAACTACATGTATTCTGTTGTTTGATTGCAATAAAGCCAGAGGCTGAGACACACAAGTTTGTGTCCTATGTTGAACCAGTACTTGGTGTCTTTCTGCATCGTCGGTGGTCTTTCTGGGAAATCTAACAAACACGCCAAGAGTGGGAATCGAACCCAGGACCTCCCTATCGCTCATGGTGGACACCTTATGCAATTCACCACCGCACCCTCATAAAAGTACTTGTCGATCATAATTTTAGTACCATTTCTTATAAACATCTAATGAGTACTTCTTTAAAATTATAATACACTTTGAACCAGTGATTTGTTAATAACAAGGGAGCCAAAGGCTCTATGACCCTTGAAGAAAGTTCACAGATCTGATCTGCTTTTATGAAGTTTATATGATAAATGTCACTAATGTAACCAAGCTTTATTACTGCCTATGATACAGATTTTATTTGGGCAGAAACATTATTGGAATGAATGTTCTGACCAAGTTTAACAAGAAACCGTCGGGGATGGGTGATGCTCCCCAAAGGTTTTGTTTGTCACAATATTGCACTATATATTCAGATAAAAGGAAACGTCTTGAGGGTCATAACTTTGGACAAAAAAAATAATTCAAAGGGCCATAACTCTGTGAAAAATCATTCGACCATAACCGGCTGATAATATGCACATCTCCTGTTGGTAGTGAAGCTTCCCATAAAGTTTCATTGAATTCTTGTAATAAGTTGCTGAGGAATAGCTCGGACAAGAATTGAACTATATGTACAATGGAAAATTTCATAGGGCCATAATTTTGTGAAAAATCATCTGACCAGAACCGGCTGATAATATGCACATCTCCTCTAGGTAGTAAAGCTTCCCATGAAGTTTATTTAAATTCCGGTCATTAATTGCTGAGAAATAGCCCGGACAAAAATTGCACGGACGGACGGACAGACGAAGTGGTGACTATATACTCCCCCAAATTTTTTTGGGGGAGCATAAAAATGAGGCAACGAAGAATGCTTCTGAATGGCCATTTTGAAATTATCAAATGAGTCTGGTACGCATATTATATTTCCTCTTGTCATACCAGGAAAACTGCATCATCTCCTTGTAGCCAGGTATTCAAAATATAAAAATAACAGACAATTTTCATTTTTTTCCAAGAAATTAATATGGTTATTGGTCTGAGCAAGTTTTATGACAATTTGTTCAAAAACATTTACTTCTAGAATTTCCACAATGTTTCTATCTAACCATACATGGAAAACTGCCCTGCCCTGCCCCCTTGTGGCCATGTTTGTTAACTGCTAATTTATGAACTCAGTCATGTTATCATTAGAACAAAATGTAATGTTCTGAGCAACTTTGATGAAGATTAGACTAAAGATTTGACTCCTAGAGTGTTCACAAGGTTTCACTAAAGCAATATAAGGAAAACTGGCCCACCCCCTGGTGGCCATGTTTTTCAATGTACTGGAACCATTTTTGCAACTCGAATGAGATACATGTAGCATAAGTTCAAATGTTCTGAGTAAGTTTCATACAGTTTGTACAAAAGATGCCACTTCTAGAGTTCACAAACTGTTTCTTCAATTTGACCTAGTTTTTTACCCTTATTGACTCAGTTTACGATAGGTCACGATAAATCATTGGGCCAAATATTCAGACCAAGTTTCATGAAGATTGGGCAATTAATGTGGTCTCCAGAGTATTCACATGGTAAATGTTGATGATGAAAACGCAAAACCAACAACAAACAAAAAGTGATCACAAAAACTCACCATGAGGACGTTGTTGTCAGGTGAGCTAAAATAGTTCACACTCACAGGGACGTTTTTCTTCAATTAATTGGATGTTTTTTGAACAGGTTGAATTATAAAGATTTTTCAGTAATTGGTCCACTTTGGCAATTGGTCCTGCCCTAGCACACAATCAAAGGTTGGTACACAATGACTGTACAGAAATGATGGTAAGCAGTTAAATTTGAGATACACAAGTTAATTTGCTATTAGAAGCTTTATGTTTTAAGTGGCAGCCATACCATGGCTAAGATGGACACTATAAGAAAAAGTTGTGTCTTGCACATGTACATTTCACAGTGATGAAATACAAATTATTTGAAGTTCCAATTTAATTCCTTGAGAAAATTACTTTTTCCTTATAATATTTCATATGACAACTATTCTAATGATAGCTAATTCAATGACATGAATTCCAATGACTTACATTCTAATGACAGTCGTTCCCTGATATAATGCATTTGCTTGAGAAATTTGGAAGTTAATGGCTCCAGTAAGTTACAATATTTTATGCGAATGGACTGACCGACAGACAAACCATCAGCGATACTCCAATACGACCCTCTCAAACTTTGTCTTCTGAGGTATAATAAAGCATGTTATTGTTCTGCATACAAAAAACGATGAAAAATCAACATGAATTCAATAATTTAAATTTATTAAATAAGACAATATTGCACAATAATGTTCAAAAGCACAAAATAATACCAAAATGTACAGTGTCAAAACACAAAAGTAACCCATCAAATAATAAAGCAACATTTTTCTTCCCATTTTCTACTTAACAAAGCTAAGTCAGTCTGCATCTTCCACATATAAGCAATAGAAGTTTAAATTATTGACTGCAAATTAATGAAAAAATAAGCTAACTTAACAAATGGCTTTAAGTAAAAAGCATAAATTTAAATCTATAATGTATCAACAAAAGCAGGATTTTCATCATGTTTTGAATCTATGGCTAGAGTAAAAAACACACACAACATAATCTTATCTAAAATGCTTTTTTAGGGTCATTTACTTTTGACTGCAGGGCTTGCATTAGAGAACGTTTGGGATTATTTAACTCCGAAGTTTTGTCTAACTTCTTTGAAAATCGTAGTCATGGCATTATGAAAAAACTCTTAAGACTTCTAATAAAAAAATTCTGTTAAAAATTGTCTAGACTGTGTTTTTTACCAAGCAGAATTTGTAATGTTGCACATTTTTAGATTGGTTTTCCACAAGCATGACCTTCTTTTTGTAAGAGCCTAGACTGGTTTTGAAAAACATCTGTTGCAAGTGTCCTACTGTTGGTGTAACATGTGTCTAGACTGGTTCCGACTGTTGGTGTAACATGTGTCAAGACTGGTTCCGACTGTTGGTGTAACATGTGTCTAGACTGGTTCTGACTGTTGGTGTAACATGTGTCTAGACTGGTTTATCACTGTTTGTGTTGCTGGCCAGGGAGCACCAGTCTGGGATGGCTCCCATCTCCACATACTGGTCCCTGGTTACACTCTTACCAGGCAGGGTCTCCAGGGAACCAAACATGGAACCTGAATATAACAGTGGTAGGTATCAATCCATGCTTAATTAACATTGGTACCAAGGCCTATGAGAAAAAAAACGCACAAGACCATTGCATGGAGAAATCCCAGTCCCATGGGAAACAGATAGCCTCAAGAGAATCAGACATGGACCCAAAATACAACATAGGCAGTTATCAATTTGCTCAATTTACATTTGGATACAAAGATGCAAAAGGCATGTTGGACAGAGTAGACTTCAAGATAGTAATATCATGCAAAAATGGTCTTATGCTATATGCAGCCAGTGTAGCTCCAGACCAGCCTGCAAAGTAGCGCAGTCTAGTCGGGAGTGACGCTGTCTGCTTTAAAGTCAAACAAGGTTTCATGGTCTCATCTAAGATTTCAATATCAAATACAATATTAAACTCTCGCAATTTTGCAGAAAAACACAATTATTTGGTTACCAAATCGTATTTATAGATCAACGTCAGTAAAATCAATTTTCAGAGCAAATCAAAGCTAAAAAACAAATCTTCATTATAAAGTAAAATTGATTCATTAAATTCAACATTTTTTTTGGCAAACACTGAGTCACTGGGTTTGAATAATTCTTATTCTCACCTCCCAACCAAGCAGCATAGTTTGCCTTGCAAGGTGTCACATGGAATTTGAACTTCTTCATGGCAAGCACGTTGGTGTATCTTGGTTCCCGTATCAGCTTTTGAAGCTCCACCTGTACCCTGTGCAGGAAACCAGGCAGCATACTGGTCCCCCCGGTGATCACAATGTTCTCTGATAGAATCATCCGCATGTCTATGGGACACTGAAATAGGAAGTATCAAGTATTGCCCATCAATAGGTTCTCTGTTCTCTGACATCCTAACCCTCATGTCTATCGGGCACTATAACAAACAGCAAATGTCAAGTGTTTCCCAGTAATCGTGATGTTCTCTGATAATATCTACCACATATTTATTGGACACTGCAACAGCAATGAAGTGTCAAGCACTTTTAAAATCCTAAAAAACAAGCAAATTTGTTGAATTGATATCCCCCGCCAAACTAGAGCTTTGTCACAAACGTGACGTATACCCCTACATGCTGCATTGACACAGAATATATACAAAGGGCCATAACTCTGTTTTTAACAGATGGTGTACAATGCCATGTGGCGTGCATCATCCTCTTATCCATATATATACTCCTACCAAGTTTCAATGAAATCTGCCAAAGCACTTCCAAGATATGGCTCCGGACACAAAAGTGCCGGACGGATAGACGGACGGAAGGACGGACGGACCGAAGGACGGACGGAAAACGCCAAAACAATATCCCTCCGCCTTTGGCGGGGGATAAAAAACATGGCCAGGGAATCACCTGTACAAGCAAAGTTCCAGCCCAATTATAACCTTTAATGTGACCATGACCTTAGAAAGTGTCAATCTATTTAAAAATCCTCACAAACATGGCCAAGGCATCACCCGTACTTTCGAAGTGCCATTTGTAACCTCTGGTGACCCTGACCTTTGACTTATGGGCATGGCATACTTTATCCACACATTTTGGTGCTAAAATTTGGCTTAGATTTGTGACATGTAATTATTAAAACCTTCCATAGATGACATTTAAGTTAGGCAAACAAAGTGCTAATTTTGACATTAACCTCTTACCTCTGGGTCCCATTGTTGTGACTAATATGCCACTTGATAAGTTTAGCTTAAACATATTTATCTTAGCTTGATCGCATCAAAAGCCAAAATTTAATTGAGACACTGTTTAGTACGTTTCCTAGGTCTCAGGGTTGAGATTTCAGAAGCAACTTATGGAATGAATTTACCCTACCCTATTTAATGGGTTCACAAAACACTTCACTTTAAAGTAAATAACACAAAATTAAGAGCTATTTGTTACGCAAATTTGGCATTAAAAAAAAGAAATCAGCGGACAAAAGGAAAAATCCCCCCTCAAATAACAAACACCAGATGTTTGCCTGCTTGATCACCCACCTGCAAGATGGCATCCAGTATCAGCGTGGCAACCGACTGCAGCTCATTGTCCTGTTCAAACATGACCTCACAAGCGTGTTCGCGTACCTTACCCCCCACATACAGCAGGCTACCCCCGTCCAGCGGATACTCCACGTCAGGGGGTGGGAACGGGTACTGAAACATTCAATAAAGAGCCTTGTTCTGGAAAAACTGGGCTTTATGCATGTGCGTAAAGTGTCGTCCCGGATTAGCCTGTGCAGTCTGAACAGGCTAATCAGGGACGACACTTTCCCGTTTTACGGAATTTTTCATTTAACAGGAAGTCTTTTCTAAGGCCGCTTTTACTATAAGGGATGTTTCAACGGTAATTTCTGTCTGTGACTTAATCTTAATGTCATAACTCTGGGTGTTCCAAAAATGGACATTTCATTAATCATTATAAGAAGAGTTGATTAAAGAAGAAGAAAATAAATGAACAACTTTGCATTTAATTATGTTGTTTCTTAAATGTGTAAAACAGAATGTTTCAACAAGTGAGTTTTGAATGCAGACAGTTTCCCCTGTCCGTGGACAAGTAGATAATTACTCTATTTCCACACTCCTGATTAATATCAACTGCCTCTGAAAAATATGTATTTTAACATGTTTTATTTAATTTTGAAAACATTTCATAAATAAATATCCTCAATGATTACGAAAATGTGAAATAAAATTTACATTCACAGAAACAACGTATTTGTACTTAATAGTCGTTTGCTAATGTAATTTAGAGAATTATTGTTTGGCATGTAAAAATCTCAAATGATGTTACTGATCAGGCAATTATAACAGTTTCTTAACAAGAGATGTGTTTGTCAGAAACACAATGCCCCCTACTGCGCCGCTTTGAAATAAAAATTTCTATTTATCATTTGGCAGGTAGAGAAATTATCTCCCTTTAAAGCTTATTACTTCCCTTGGATTGTGTTTTTGACCTTTGACCTTGNCTGCCTCAAAGTTTCCATGCATGTAATGTTGATTTTGATTACGATGCCAATGTACGCTTCTCATGATACACTTACCACTTTCAACATAATTGTATAATTTCTCTATCAATCACTGTTTTGCCTAGCAATATCTAATCAGCTGTCTATATTACACAACTACTGGTGCAGTGCCTAATCAGCCATCAAATCCAATTTCAAAAACAACAAGACTATGGCCAAGCAATATATGTCCCCTAACGGCTCCACCATTTTCAGATTTTATTGATTTTTTTTTGCCATAGCAAACAGAATTCTTGACGTACGAACAAAATCAAATGAGGTGCATAATCTCCATATTGCCATCAGTCCATGTTTTAAGTTTCATGAAAAAATATGAAGAAGTCCCCTCCGGTAAAACCGGTAGGGGACAATAATTATATTTTTGATGGTATTAAACAAATCGGACAGTTTCTTGAACAACATTGACACATAGAGGATATTTGTTCATGTCAGTGTAAGATCGTTTGTTATTTCACGAGTGATCATAGAAAATATATTTTCATGAGTGGCGCAGCCACGAGTGAAAATATTATTTTTCTATGATCACGAGTGAAATAACAAACGATCTTACACTGACATGAACACANCTGACAGACAGAGCGCAAACCATAAGTCCCCTCCGGTGAAACCGGTAGGGGACAATAATTACATTGCACAAATTCAAAACAATGTAAATACCACATCCTGAAATATGTTCTTGGAACATGAGAACCAACTTACATTGCTAGGATCTTCCCCTTTCATGTTAACTGCATGGATTTTTTCTGCCCTCTCCAGTTTTGTAGTAAAACAGCACCTCACTGAAAATACCCAGAGCAATGTCATGCCATAATGGGTCCTATGCCATAGGCGGCTAGCTTAGTTCCAGACCAGCCTGCCCATTTGCACAGTCTGGTCAGGAGCTACACTGTCTGCTATAAAGTCAGGCAAACTTTAGTGGTCTCATAAGTTGACAGGAAAGCTCCTGACCAGCTTGTGCGAATGTGCAGGCTGGTCTGAAGCTTCGCTGGCCGCATATGGAATAAGACACATATTCGCATGACGTGGCTCCCCAGTCATTTCTGAACTGCTTCCAAGATTGTTCCAACAATCCACTGTAATTTATTAAGGAGAAAAATAGAAACAAAAGCTTACAGTGAAAAAGTCATAAAGAGTTGAAAATCATATATTATTATAAATGTTTACAGCAAAGATGGAATATGTGTCAAGGTTGCTTCTCCCTTTTGCGGATGATAAAATTATTTAACATAACACCAAAACTCTAAAGTGGTTAATTAAGAATTTTAATTTTGATTAAATTTCAAATCATTTTACGTTTGCCCTAGTTTTATCATTATCAACATGCCCTGTAAGCATTAATAAAGGCATGGATTATGCCGATTTGCCTAATAAAGTGTGTTTTTTTAATAAAATAAGATGGAAATGATGGCACTGAAGTGGTCACCTGAGTTCACAGTACACCAATTGCTGAAGACTTGACCTGGTGACATAGTGTTTGAAGCTACTTGACAAATATTCAAACTTTGCCTAGATATTGTCAAGATAAACATTCTGACCAAGTTGCAACAAGGTTAAGTAATAAATAGGGATTCAAGAGTGGCAAAATATGGTATTTGTACAAAAAATAACCTGGATACCTAAATTAAGGAATGCATGTGACCCAGATTAAAACTCTAGATATTGTCAGGATTAACATTTTGAAAAAGTTTCATCCAGATAGAGTCATAAATTTGGCCTCGAAAGTGTTAACAAGGTGTTTCTAATATTTTACCTGGTGATCTAGGTTTTGGAAGCATGTGACCCAGATTTGAACAAGCCCTAGATAAAGTCAGGATAAATATTTTGACCAAGATTAATTGTTATTGAGTCATTTATGTAGCCTCTAGAGTAGAATCAAGGTTTGTTCTGGCTACCGTATTGAACATAAGTGATCCAGATTGGGATTCACTCTAGATATTATCAAGATAAACATTCTAACCAATTTTTTATCATAATTAATAGAGTGGTTACTAGGTTTTTCTAAGATTTGACCTTGCAACCTAGTCTCTGGCTGCACATTACCCAGATTGTAAACTTTGCCTAGATTTTGTCAAGATAAACATTCTGACCAAGTTTCATTAAGATCGAGTCATTAATGTGGCTTCTAAAGTGGTAACAAGGTTTATCTTAGATTTGTATAGGTGACCTAGTTTTTGGACGTATCTGAACCATATTTTTAATCAGCCTAGATATTATCAACATAAACATTCTGACCGAGTTTTATCAAGATTGAGTCATCAATAAGGCCTCTACATTGAAAACAATGTTTTTCTTAGATTTGACCTGGTTACCTAGTTTTGGACATTGGTAACCCAGATTAGAACTAGGCCTAGATATTGTCTAGATAAACATTCTGACCAAGTGTCATCATGATAGAGTCATAAATGTGGCCTCTAGAGCGGCAACAAGCTAAAGATGATGACACATGATGACGGACGATGGACATAGCCTGACCACAATAGCTTATGATGAGCATTTTATGTTCAGGTCAGCTTAAAAGTAGAAATGAATACAAATTTAAAACTATTGTTACATGTTAGATACAGTATAAAAAATATTTCTAAATCAGTTTCGGCCATATATAAAGGTGAATATTGTAAATTTGTCTGCTCACCTTTTATATCTTCAACAACTTCATCTGTCAGAAATTCTGCAAAATATTTTGTTTGTTATACATTTGCATTAAAACATCTTGCTGGTAATTAGTTTGCACTGAAAATCAATCAAATATGTGTCAAAATACACAAATGAAAACCATTAGAAACACTGTGATATCTTGAAAAAGTATGTGTAGTTTGTAAACAGAATGTGCTTGAGATTGGACTGGTGATGTAATACATTTTTATACATTAATGCGTACAGCTAGATATTTTGTAACTTACGGGTATTACCATATTTTCCTAACTATATTTTGTATAAGAAGCTAAGCCACATTTGCTTTTGTTTAAATTGTTCATGTTTTAACCAAAATGTAAGAAATGCAGCAGGTATCTTGACAATAATGGCAATATTTACCGCTTAACTTTGTGACTTACAATTTAAGCAAATCATTAAATTCTGAAACAGCATCTGCTGGTAAAATATGTGTTACACTTTCACTGTAGTTTATGTGTTAGAAGTCTAAAAATAAGATTCGAAGGAGACCTGATTCAAAATTTAACAATTGCTGAGGTGTGATTTGAGAACTTCAGAGAATGAAAATATCAACCCTTCCCCTTACTCAGTTCGCTACAACTTGTCAATTTTAAATAAGTTTAGCTTAAACCTGTTTATTTATTTTCATTTCAATCTTGAATCCATTTCCTGGGTAAAACCAGTACATGGGGTCTTAAAAAGATCTTGAGAATGACCCCAGCGTGGGGATAGAACCCAGGACTGTCAGAACGCTAGGCGGACACCCTATCCACTCTGCCACTAGGACATACCCAGTTTATGGGAGACAGGCATCTCCTGCTGTCCACACTTCACCTTGCTGTCTGCCACCAACATCTCCCGGATACGCCTGCAGCGGGACACAGAAAACAGTGAAATATCACAATGGTTAGCGCTAGTGTTTGATTTAATACAGAGAGGATATTTGTTGGATTCGGTGGATTATTGATTTTAATTCTCGAGTGATCAAAGAAATTAATATTTTCATGAGTGGCGAAGCCAAGAGTGAAAATATATATTTTCTATGATCACGAGTGAATTAAAATCGATATTCCACCGAATCCAACAAATTTTCTTTTTATTTCATGCTTTTTTCACAGTTTATATACATTGTAAAAGAGTTTAACTAAAGAATGTTGTTGGTATAATGACGTCATTTCGTCAAAATAATGACGTCATTTCACAGTAAACAGTGAAAATTATCGATAATTTTCACAGATAATTTTCATTGTTTGAAACAGTGAAATTATCAGTTTTAATTCACTGATACTTCTCTATAAACCACCGGAAAGCATTAAATAAAATAGTATTATTGTTTGTTAGTTTTTTTTCTTTATTTCCATGTTTCGCCCTTTTCAACAAGATTTCAGTCACATCAGTTCAGTAACCTACTACCTGGGTCAGCTTGTATATATATCAGAACTTAGTGAATACACTTATGCCATTAACTCACGACTGCCCATCTGGAATCAGAGCTAGGTGAAGTATGACCATAGAAATTATTTCATGACAAATCCTCACACAAATTATGTTACCCAGTTGAGAATCGAACCTGCAATCCTTGGACTTGCAGGGCAGAGCTCTACCAACTGAGCTAGCTGGCCTGGTTTTAGAAATAATAAAGACTTATGGTAAGTATAATATCCAAATGTAGCCCTTTACCAAGTTAGCAATAGTGCTAACAATTTCCAATACATTAAAGATGTAATTAAAACTAAATTTGATATCTAAAGTAAGCAGCAATAAACATTTTAGACAAATATTTGTGGATTATATTCAGTGCTCAGTATTGATTTATCATTTTGTTATTTTTTGGAGAAAAATTGTTCATACCAGTAGAGAAAAACATAAATAAACAATCCATAAGAGAGATTTTAAAGGCACAAAATGTGCCCCTACCTGTGTATTGCCTGTCCAGCCAGAGGCAGGGCCTGCACTGCTTTCAGTACCGGGATACCTTCATACACCTGGACAGGGTCAAGGACTCAAACACGACAAAATGATCATAAAAATAATACATGATTTATCATAATCTATCTGCAAATAAAGAACTTCAGATTTTGAAGTATGCCATATGCGACCAGCATAGCTCCAGACCAGCCTACACAGTAAGCGCAGTCTGGTCAGGAGCTACCCTGTCCGCTAGAAAGTCACACAAAGCTTCGTGATGTCATTAGCGGACATGGTAGCTCCTGAATGCCCTTAACCCTTTGAGTGCTGGAACCGGATTTTGAAGGCCTTTGCAAACAGTTTGGATCCAGATGAGACGCCACACAACGTGGCGTCTCATCAGGATCCAAACTGTTTGCTATTCTGATAGTATTCTTTGAAAAAAATCGAAGAAAATGCTAATTTTAGAATACAGCAGACGTCATTTTAGCAGACGACAAATATCCCAGCCTGCAAAGGGTTAATGGGCAGGCTGATCTGTAGCTTAGCTGGTTGTATATGGCATAGACCCATGGGCAGGCTGATCTGTAGCTTAGCTGGATGTATATGGCATAGACCCATGGGCAAGCTGATCTGTAGCTAAGCTGGATGTATATGGCATAGACCCATTTTTCCCATGATGCTGCTCATATACATTTTGATTACCATTTAACTTTTTATTGCTTTTCATTTTACTGTGTAATACATACTTAATGGTAAATTTTAATTTTGTAATTTTATGATGCAAATATAAAAGTTATTTGAACAAGAAGGATTAAACAAGAGATGTGTTTGTCAGAAACATAATGCCCCCTACTGCGCCGCTTTTATTTTTTTTATTTTTTTTACCTTAGACCTTGAAGGATAACCTTGACCAATCACCAATCAAAATGTGCAGCTTCATGAGATACACATGCATGCCAAATATCAAGTTGCTATGATCAATATTTAAAAAAAAATCCACATTTTTAGAAACCTAAACGCAAAATCTAAACGCAAAGTGTGACTGAATTTCAGACGGACGGACAGACAGACAGAAGGACAGTGCGATCACTATATGACCCCCCAAAAAAGGGTTCTACCACCTTTAAAAAAGCAAAGTTAAGAAAGAAATTTAAACAGCATTCTATGAAGTTATCATTATGTAGAAGAATATTTACAATATTTTTTTAATCTAGACGAAAAATGTGGTAACTGAAACTTGGGTGAAATTTAAAATTGCAACTGAAGAATTGAAGAGAACTGGTTACTCAGAACCGATATCTTTCGACATAATTTGCTTTCTAAACACTGGTTGACTTTATAAACATTCCCACAAAATATGCATCAACAAATTAACTGTTACAAGACAAATTACAAATGCCATGTATGTTCAGGGTGATTACAGCCTCTACATGTTGACAGAGCTGCAAAGGTGCAAGCATCCTGAACATCCGTCTAGCAGACTGGCATTTTATATCCATCATTATCATGTGAATGCACGGAATGTTTTAAGATAAAATGAGTTCATATAAGTTCAGGCACGTTTCTAATTACAGTGATCCATTTTGTCTCCAATATTTCAATATTAATTTATGCAAAAATAAGTACATTTATTGTACTGAGAAATCAAGATAAGACAAAAAACTCACTCTGGAAAAACATGGCTTAACCCTTTGAGCGCTGGAACCGGATTTTGAAGGCCTTTGCAAACAGTTTGGATCCAGATGAGACGCCACAAAATGTGGCATCTCATCAGGATCCAAACTGTTTGCTATACTGATAGTATTCTTTGAAAAAAAATCGAAGAAAATGCTAATTTTAGAAATTTAGCAGACAACATTTTAGCAGAAGACAAATTTCCCAGCATGCAAAGGGTTAATGGATGTGCTTCAAGTATTGTCCCAGATTAGTCTGTGCGGTCCACCCACATGTTTATCAAGGATGACACTTTCCGTGTTTATGGAATGTTTAGTTTACAGGAAATCTCTTCTAAACGAATATCTAATCTGGGACGACACTTTACGCAAGGCATTAAGCACTTTTTTTCCCAGACCGAGGCTCAAATATTGGTTTTGCTATTTGAATAAGAATTTCATCAAGTTGCTGCACTCAGGACCAATGCAGATTTTGGGATGGTTTAACAATGATAGCAAATTGTTTTTTGTCTAAAGAAAAAATGCCAAGAACCTTCCAAAAACTAAATTGTGTTCTTCTGCATTTAATTGTTGCATGAACAATTTAAAATATTACACATGACTTTCTATTACATTTTTTTTTTTGCATAAATATAAGCAACACACATAAGCATTTACATGAACGTGGACAACTTTGTAATAATGTACACATGAAGGATACGGGTACAACAAGGGTCTCAGTGTATCCCACATCCATCACGAGAGCAGTGTACGTGCCCAGTGTGAGCAGGGTGGTGAGGTGACCTGGAGAGAACATCACGGAACCCACCTGCAAATAGGGAACATAAGATAGAATATCACGGAACCCACCTGCAAATAGGGAACATACAATAGAACATCACTGACCCCACCTGCAAATAGGGAACATACAATAGAATATCACGGAACCCACCTGCAAATAGGGAACAAACAATAGAACATCACTGAACCCACCTGCAAATAGGAAACATACAATAGAATATCACAGAACCCACCTGCAAATAGGGAACATACAATAGAACATCACTGAACCCACCTGCAAATAGGGAACATACAATAGAACATCACTGAACCCACCTGCAAATAGGGAACAAACAATAGAACATCACGGAACCCACCTGCAAATAGGAAACATACAATAGAATATCACTGAACCCACCTGCAAATAGGGAACATACAATAGAACATCCCTGAACCAACCTGCAAACATGGAACATAAAATAGAACATCCCTGAACCAACCTGCAAACATGGAAAATAAAATAGAACACCTCAGACCTCACATGAATTTGTGTAAAATAAAATAGAACACCACAGACCTCACATGAAATCGTGTGAAATAAAATAGAATACCACTGACCTCACATGAAATCATGGAAAATAAATAAATACCACAGACCTCACATGAAATCATGGAAAATAAAATAGAACACCACAGACCGCGCATGAAATCATGGAAAATAAAATAGAACACCACTGACCTCACATGAAATCATGGAAAATAAATAGAATTCCACAAACCTCACATGAAACCATGGGTGCAGACCGCTCATCTATTCGTCAAAGTATGAATCGAATCTGATCATAAATTAAGAAGTTATTGCAATTTTAGCAAAATTGTGGGGGTGTGGTCATTTATTACATTATATTTCAAAAATGAAAAACAACGAATAAAAATATGGGGGGGATTCTTGGGGGGGGGGGGGTTATCTTTCTTTTTTCTTTTT